>JAGFNK010000775.1:0-22186 GCA_025769875.1 Russula earlei | reverse complement strand
AAACAATTACCTAATTCTTGTCAAGTTCTCGAATATCCGAAATGGGCCTCGGATATGATGAATTTAATCAAGCGTGTGAGTATACATGGTGCCGTCGCCAGCGTTCCGCGTGACTGAGAGCAAACTTGTGATAGACATCGTATTTGATTTGTTTACCCCTCCAATTTTCGAGCAGGAAAGTTACAACAATCGGGTTCCTGCGGGTATCAATCGCAAGCAGCAACACAAGACCCGCGATCGGATATCTGCCATTGACGACGATCATACCAACGTCGCCCACTACGCCCACCATATACGGGTCCTTCTTGCTCGGCCAGACGATCTTCTCGAGTTCGAGAAGATATGTTACCGTGTAAAGTGTGAACCCCGTCCCATCCGCATTCGAAATGTGGATGCCCAAAAGATGAAGTTCTTCTCATACCGTAAGCTCTATCAAGTTCAGCTATGGATAAAGACTATGGAGTGGAAGAATGCCTTCCAGATCGAGGCCTATCTACGTTGCGGCCTCCTCAACACTCACGACCTGCTGGTTACCCTCCAGAAACCCATCGAAGACGCCATCCACTATTACGGCGAAGCGGCAAGCGAGTTTCTACGTTTGTTCTTTATAGCCCTCAAGGACCGCGACGTGGACGAAGAACCAAGCGCTTGTCTCGCACGTATGCGCGAGAAACATACCTCCATCAAGCAAAAGCAACTCACAACAGGGCTTGTTGCCTGCCATCACGTCGTCATCACCCCGTCAAGAATGCTCCTCGAGGGACCATACCCAACGCAATCTAATCGGGTAATACGGCGTTATCCAAACCACGCCGAACATTTTATACGTGTGGAATTTCGCGATGAAGACCACCTCGGCTATCGCTGGGATGGCGATGTTGATGGGACGTGGTTCCTTCAACAGCGTGTCGGGGGAAATTTGCGTCATGGTTTCGAACTCGCCGGGCGAGCTTTCGAATTCCTCGCATACTCCTCGAGCCAGCTCCGAGATCACTCGGTCTGGTTCGTTTCGCCATTCCGTGATCCTGTGGAGGGGTATGTCACTGCAGAGAAGATTCGAGCGTCCCTGGGGGACTTCTCTAAGCTATTGCGGACGCCAAGCAAGTACGCTGCGA
The DNA here is from genome assembly GCA_025769875.1 of Russula earlei. Classification (NCBI taxonomy): domain Eukaryota; kingdom Fungi; phylum Basidiomycota; class Agaricomycetes; order Russulales; family Russulaceae; genus Russula; species Russula earlei. Next base: position 21,071 of record JAGFNK010000775.1, on the reverse strand, counting down.
GAATTGCGCAAGCATTCACTGCTACGGACCCTAGTGTGAAGATCCGACGCGACCAGTGGGAAGAGCAGCAGGATATAGGTCCCAAGGGCAAGGAGCATACAGATGGCGTGGGTACCATTTCCCCAGCTGGCGGACATGATTTGGGAGGCAAAACGCAAAGCTAGTCGCAAAATCAGTGACAATCGCGTAAAACCTTCTGCATATCAAATCCGATTCCTCGGGTATAAGGGCGTTGTCGTCGTTGACCGCATGCTAAAGGACATCAGAATGCGGTTACGCCCTTCTCAGCAAAAGTTTCCTGTGTATGACGTTGAGAGGCTGAGATTGAAATTGCGCGCTCCTTTGACTATCCGAATCCGGTCCATCTCAACAGGTTCGCAGCCGTTCCTCCCTTTCGTGAACACTGACTGTTATCCCGATTCACCTCATCAGACCTGCCGTGATGGCACTGGAAGATCGCGGAGTTAAGCAGGACACGTTCATAAACCTTCAAGAAGAAGCTAAGAAGGATATCTACTGTTCCAGTGACTCGTTGAACGAGTTCTCAAAGTTGCTCAGGAAGGATGGACTGGTGGAAAATTTATCTTGCCCCCATTCTCGATCAACTTCATAAACTGGGATTGGACTTCAAGGACAGGAACAAGAAGAGGGCAATAAAAAGCGCATTCTTTGAGCGCCTCCTCCGCTTCTCGCAAAATCATTCACTTCGTGAAGTCAAGTTTAAGGCCCGAATCCCCGTACCCCCAAAGCTACCAGTTAGTGGGCGTCGCCGACGAAGGCCGAGCATACATTAACGGAGGTGCCAAAGAGAGTGACGTCTTCACATTGGGACCTGGTGAGATCTATGGTACGCTTCTTCGTGAATTGACAGGCTTGTCACCCTCACGCATATGACAACGCCTAGTCTGTGTGCAAAAGTATTCGGATGAAGATCCTATCTACTTCAAGGGTTCATGTGTCATTTCCAGAAGCCCAGTAATTCACCCTGGGGATGGTACGTACATGAACATCCTTATTTCTCCAATACGGGCAAGCCTCATCCACGTTATTCTTACAGTCCAACGTGTCTACGCAGTGGGTAAGCCGCCAAAGGACAAGATTTGCTTTTTCGACGATTTGAAGAACGTGGTTGTGCTTCCTGCTGTCGGTGCGTACATATGAGTCCCATGTGCGCCTTTATCGACGACGTGTTCACCTTACAGGTGACCGTTCCTTGGCATCATGCCTTGCTGGAGGCGATTTGGATGGGTAGGTTGTTGCACGACTGATGACGGAAGAGCTCACGATTCCCCAGCGACACTTACGACGTGTACTACGAAAACCAGGGGTTACTTCCCACAGTCCACACGGATCCAGCAGAGTATCCTGCCACGCCGCTCCGGACCCTAGACCGCGATGCTACAGTCGAGGATATTTGCGACTTTGTCGTCGAATACATCAACAGTGACGTCATGGTAAGTTCCTGATACTCGTACTATGGTGTCCAATCCATCACGCGATCCGCAGGGCTTGCTCGCGAACAGGCATATCATTATTGCAGATCAATCAACGGTGCGGTCCCGTTCACATGTGGTCCACAGTCCCCTCACCCACAGATAGGATGGCGTGTTTGATTCGAGGTGTATAGCACTCGCTGCAATGTGTAGCCAAGCGGTGGACTATGCAAAGAACGGCACTCCGGTCGACCTCCAGAATAATCTGCCTCGGCCGCTGATCAAATATAAGCCTGATTGGGAAAAGAAGGAGGTGACAGGCGGCCGCGAGGTTGACTACTATGAGTCAGATCGCGCGCTGGGTTTACTGTACCGAAAAATCAAACTAAATGACCCAAAGGAGCCCGTTGAAGGTATCCTTACAGAAAGTCCCGGGGAAACCGCGCCTCTTGAAGACGTGATATCTCGCGTCCTCAGGCGGTACGTTCGGCGCACACTCAACATGGACGGCATCGAACTGCCCGGCGCCGAGAATGGAGACGCAGAGCAGATACATGAGCATTACATGCTCGAAATGCGGTACATCTGTGTAACGCATACCCTTGTCGACGCGTCGGACATCCGCCTGAAGGAGGAGGAGATCGTGTTGGGCACAATTCTCGCACACAGTACGCAGCCGAGGTGGCGCTCGGACAGGTCTTACCGGATGAAGCTGCATGCCGAGGAACTGGTGTCCGACATTCGCACGCAGGTCATCAAAATCAAAAGTGAGGGGGAGCTTAGCGATGAGCAGCTGCGCGCTGGCTTGTTGCACGCGTGGAAGGCTTGGGGTTGGGCCCAACATCACCGGGACAAAGAATTCATCGAAAGCTTTTCTCTGATCATGCTCGGCATTATTTTAGATTGTCTCAAGCGTCTTCGTGGGCTGCCGGAGGGCGAGTTGCCAGCAGACGAAACCTTGGACGATGAGGAAAATTAGCTATAAAGCAAACTGTATATTAGTTTACAAAGATTCGACTCACAAGCATTGACGAGATTCTATTTACCAAGACTGTGGTGGAAAGATGGGCTCATTGCGCGCCTGAGCTTATGGAAGCCCATTTCGGCGCAGACCTCCAATTAATTGCAATCGGTATACGCACTCGCATGATTCACTCATACCAGACACATTGAGGGAGATGACAATTGATAGATCAAGCATGTGAGCCTATGAAAGCAGCGATGACCGCAAGCCACTGGCCGGGAGAAGAGATGTCACATACGGCAATCAGCGCTTTCCCCCGGTACAGGAAGACCTTTTTCTTCCCTCCGTCACTAGATTGCTCGAGTTATGTGGACTACAGGTGTAACCATACTTTGCCTCTGGCCACACGAGTCATTTAATATCACCTTCGGCCGGCTGGTGACCTTGCTGAGATATAATTTTGAGTAATGACGAGACCCCCTCATAGGGTTCGGTGTGTAGCACGAGAAGACGGAGAAGGGGTAGAGCAGTAAGTCGAGGTCTATCCTGGAAACGTTGCCGTCGCTTCTGAACATGGTGCAAGTACACCCCGATAGTGATGCATGGTTGTAAAAAATGTCCCCAACAATGACGAGCTGGACCAGAAGTAGGAGAGACTTTCTTATCCAACTCGGAGTACACGACGAAGGCCGTGCTACCACTTTTAGGTCCGGACACGATATCTTATTTCGTTAAGATCCTTGACGGTCTGAAGTTTCGACGAATCAGACAGGTAGAAAGCCACTAGTCAAGAAAACCCCGTCACGGATACCTTTCCAGAGTCAGGAGGCGGTCAGCCAAAGCGTAAGTAGGGCCGGCGGGTGCACAGCTGAGCGCTTCCACGACCGGGTACGATATCGGAATGTAAGCTCGATGGACCATCCTGCCAGTTTCGAGACGTTGAATGGCGCGTTTGGCCGTTCAACATGAATGCACAACCCATTTCCGTGGATCCTTCGTGGCCAGTCCCATGTGGTATGACTCATAGCAACTCCCTGACATCGATATTCGATGGCTCTTGAATCAGGATTCGAGACGCAGAGTAACTTTGTCCAATCGCTGTTAACAGTGAGCGGATTGCAAACGACCGAATCGGTTCATACAGTACGCACCGTTTTGTATCCTGCTCGTCTCGTTGTCTTCGTATGTGTCTGCTTTGAACTACGTTGGACAACGAACAAATTGATGAGGGCGGGTCTATACCGTCGCAATGTACAGCCTGTACAGCAGCCTGACCGCCAATGCATCGTCGACTGCCGCGTTGAAACCTTTTATTGTGGACGTAGAAGTTACTCTGACCCGTGCAAACAAAACAAAACAGGGCCAATGCATGATTTTTTTTGACATCATCATGCGAGTGCGAGCCTCAACCCGAGCAGAACTTATACTCCCTCCATGCACTATTCTCCCGGGCACCTTTCAACCTGTTTGTTTTCATAGATCCCAACAACTGGACGTGGACCTGCGGCCGTTGGCGTGAACCCTCTTTCGTTGGAATGTCTTCGCAGACAAGGCGCGGGAATCTGAACCCCCGATTGAAACCTTCGATCTGGGCGATTTTGCATCTCCTCACAACACAACTGCGCTCATTCGCTAGTGCTACTGAGAGGCGGAGAAAACCGTTTGGTTTCAAGCCGTCAAGGCCTCCCAACAGAGGGATCATTTTCGCCGGTCAACCAGGGATCGGATTTCTCTAGTCGTTGCTGTGCGAAGCAGAATTAATTTCTCCAGGTAAAACATACTTCCTTTGGTACCTCCTCATCCGCCCCTTGCGCGACAAGCAAACCATCTCGTTCGTTGTTGATGCGTCTGGAGGAATCCTCTTTCACCTTGATCGCATCTTTACGCGCGACAACCCTCTGGCATAAAAAACCACCTTTGGAATTTTCGGGAAGGTCAAATTCCAAAGGTGGTTTTTTATGTTTTCTTTTTGACACTCCTAGCGCAACCTCTCCCATCCCACTGTTGGCGCTTTCCCCACTATGTTTCCTTCTCGAGGGCCCATACGCAACACAGTCGAACCGCGTTATCCGGAACTACCAGGATCGTGGCCCTGCCCTCATCGAACGCTTTTCGCGTGTCGAGTTCTGTGACGAGGACCACCAGGCATATTGCTGGGATCGTGACGCTGATGGCTCGCGGTTCGTACAACGAGTTAGCGGGGTGTTACGCAACGCCATTGGGATCCGGGCTGCTCGTTTAAGTTCCTTGCATATTCAAAAAGCTCGTTGCGTGAACATGCTGTATGGCTTGTCCCGCCGTTTCAAGATCCCGTGGAAGGGGATGTCAACGCGGAGAGTTCCATGCGCGACTTGGGTGCCTTTTCGAGCTTGCTGCGCACGCCGAGTAAATACGCTGCGAGAATAGCACAAACATTCACTTCGACGGACCCGGGCGTTGAGATTCAGCCCGATCAGTGGAGGAACAGGCTGGCTAGTGCATGTGACAGTGTCTAGGGCGCAACAGGGGGGAGCACAGAACTCTGAGCTGCGCAGAAAAAAAGGTCCAGGCCTCGTAAAAAGGCAGATGATGCAGGGGCACGGCCATATTCAAGGGCTAGTTCTGTAACCTCTGTGCGCAGGATGGTCCCTAGAACCCGTTACTAGGACAAGGGTGAACTGTCGTGGTTGGTGATTTGTCACAGTATGCGCAGCAGCTCCTGGGAGTGACATAGCATGCGGAGGTCCGCAGAAGTGATCATCAACAAAGCGGGGTGACTGGTAGGAGAAAGATAGCATGCCGCAGTAATGGCAAGAGGAAATAGCCAACTCAGTAAAACTCGATTGTTGGTACTTTCCATGATGTATGGGGCGTTACTAGTCCCATTACAGTACAGTAACTTCATTTTTGCGGGAAAAGGCCATCGCTCAGGAAACTCCCCACCAAGACTGCTGCGGGGAGGACTCCTAGACGCTCACAGAGTTCTTCGCCCCTGATGCCTGGTAGAGTGGTTATGAAAGGTCAGGTCTCTCGATAGGCGACTATTCCTGTCCCCAACTACCCTGGTCCATTCGACAAATGGAACTCCAACTCACAGGCATCGACTATGATGCCAACATCTACGATATCTACAAAGGTGTGGAGCTCGTCCTCCACGGCCCTCAATTTCACGACCCCACCGATCGCAATTACAAAAACCGAAAACCGTACTTCGAGATAGTCCCTGGCGAGACTCGGAGCCCTGGCTGCCCTGCTGGCCGGACGCACAATGGCACGGCTCTCTTGCTCGTCCCTGCTCAACTAGGCCAGCGGCTGCTCTCTTGGTATCGGGACTCCCGTCAGACGAATAACATCACGGTCAATGGTGGCGCCCTTCGCCTCTTCGACACATCCCGTAAAGTTTCTCCGGACGTTGAGTACAGGCTCGAAAAGGCATTCTATCACCGCGAAGAGCAATTACGTAAGAAGTTCGCAGATGAGGCCAGGCAAGTTCGTCTGCGAGTTGCAAAGGTTCAGTTTGGTGTGTGGTATGCACAGCCAGACTCCCCTAAAGACCTTAGCGCTTTCTCCGTGGAGTACGAGCGAGAGTACCTCAATCAGAGCGCGGCATATATCAGCCTCGTTTATGAAGAGAATCTCATCTGCATCAACGTCAGTGCTACTTTTTTACGTCGGTTCGGCTGCGACTGACGTCTCATTTCAGATAGGACAGTGGGAGACCGAGGAGGTCAATTATCGGATTCTCGTGAAGTTATCAAGTATTCGCAAATACGGCATTGGGTATGATATATTCCGGCGGCCCTGTAAGTGCTCCGATCATCATCGGTGGGTCGCATCATTGACAGTAGGCCACAATCCATAGCCATTGTATTCGATTTGTATACGCCTCCTAGCTTCGAGCAAGGTAGCTATCATAATCGCGTTCCTAAGGGTGTCCGGCGCCAGGGCAGACATAAGACTCGTGATCGAATATCTGCGCTCGATGATGCCCATGCCGACATTGCCCCATACGCACATCAACTCCGTGTCATCCTCGACAACCCGGACGACCTCGTCAATTTCGAAAGAATCTGCTGCTATGTTGAGTGTCGGCCTCTTCCTACTCGTCAATATCGCGTGGACGCGTACAGGATGCGCTTTTTCAGAAGAGATTTCATTGACATTGTTTCCGATTGGATCAACTCGATGGAATGGAAGAACTCGTTTCAGATCGAGGCGTACTTACGTTCTGGCCTCCTCAACACCTACGACTTGCTCGTGGGCCTGCAGGAACCCATTGCAAATGTCATTCGCGACTACGGATCCGAGGCAAGCGATCTTTTTCGTCACTTTTCTGTAGCTCTGCGGACACGAAGGTCAGGCGAGGCGCCCAGCGTTTGCCTTCAACGAGTGCGCGCTGAGCACCCAATGATCAAGCCCCTAAAGCTTCCGCAGGGACATATCTTGTGTCATCATGCGATCATCACCCCCTCGAAGATTCTCCTTGAAGGGCCTTATACAACGCAGTCCAACCGCGTCATCCGACGCTACCAAAATCATGATCCTAAGCTTGTGGAACGCTTCGCACGGGTAGAATTTCGGGATGAGAATCACCTCGCATACAGATGGGATGGCGACGTAGATGGTACTTGGTTTCTGCAACAGCGCATCGGTGGAATACTTGCAGAAGGTTTCGAAATCGGCGGACGGAGGTTCGAGTTTCTCGCGTACTCGAATAGCGAATTGCATGAACACGCAGCGTGGTTCGTCTCACCGTTTAATGATCCTGTTGAAGGATTCGTCAATGCGGAAAGCATCCGTGCATCCCTTGGAGATTTATCGGAGCTACTGCGGACTCCAAGCAAATACGCGGCCAGGATCGCGCAGGCCTTCACTGCTACGGATCACAGTGTGAAAATCCGACGTGACCAGTGGGATGAACAAGGCGACATTGGTCCGCACACTGATGGCGTTGGCACGATCTCATCGGAATTGGCTGACAAGATATGGGAGAAGTGCCGAGCTATGGGCGACTCGAGGGAGAATGGCATCAGGCCTGATGCGATTCAATTTCGCTTCCTCGGTTACAAAGGCGTCGTCGCCGTCGACAGCAGGCTAGAAGGCATCAAAATGCGCTTGCGCGGGTCTCAGCGCAAGTTTCCCGTGCACGACGATGAGGACGCTGAATTTGAGATCGTGCGCGCGTTTGAATATCCGAATTCAGTCCATCTCAACAGGTCCGTGTGTAACCTTCCCACACATTCGTTGAATAATGATTCGACTCCATAGGCCTATTGTGGTGGCGCTCGAAGACCTCGGGGTCGAAAGGAGTGCCTTCATGCGTCTCCAGAATGCGGCAAAAGAGCATATATATCTCGCCAGCAGTTCCTTGAAGACATTCGCTAGCGTGCTGAGGAGCCACGGCCTCGGTGACAAGTTCCGCCTTGCGTTCGTCCTTGAGCAGCTCGTCAAGCTCCGACTCGACTTGAAAAAGTATCATGACAAGGAAGCAATCGGAAGCGCCTTCCTCGGACGGCTAGTTCGCGACTCGATAAACCATTCGCTTCGTGAAGTGAAGTTCGAGGCACGAATTCCCGTTCCACACAGCTACCAACTGGTTGGTATTGCAGACGAAGGCCAGGCGTATATTAGGGACGGTGAGGACTCGGACAAGGTGTTCACCCTGGCGGAAAATTCTATATACGGTATCTATTTTCTGTGGCTCCTTACCGTGTGGCCCCACTGACGAGATAATCTCAAGTCTGTGTGCAAGAGGCCGCGGACAAGGAGCCTGTTTATTTTGAAGGCGATTGTCTCATTACCCGTAGCCCGGTGATCCATCCTGGTGATGGTATGTATATGAGGTATTCGCCCTTCCGTCAATATCAATCAGGCTTATCAATGTCGTAGTTCGACTGGTCTACGCAGTGGGAAAACCGCCAGACGATAAGATATGTTTCTTCCGCGGCTTGAAGAATGTTGTCGTCTTGCCCGCTGTTGGTACGCAAAATTAAGCGAGTCTTCTGTCCCGTCTCAGTGTTGTATCTTAGGCGATCGTTCTTTGGCATCGTGCCTCGCCGGTGGTGATTTGGATGGGTGCGCAGCGTGCTTGTTGTATGCCCGAAGTGACTTACGACGACTTCTAGCGATACCTACGACGTTTATTTTAATAATCCAGACTTGCTTCCTCCTTCCTCCATACCTCCGGCAGATTACCCTCCTGGCGAAGTCTGGACGCTGGATGAATCGCGTGGCGATTCCACCGCCGCGGACATCATTGTCGAGTACATCAACTCGGATGTTATGGTACGTTGCTAGGAAAAGAGCTCAAGCCTCGACGGAGCTCACGCCTTTCTCCCATCCACAGAGTTTGCTGGAAAACAGACACATCCTCATAGCGGATCAGTCAAAAGTGGGGTGTTTCCCTGTCTGTGGTGTTACCACTTGTTCACCGTCTCATAGGATGGCGTATTCGATGAAGGATGCATGAAGCTTGCTGAGCTGTGCAGGAAGGCGGTCGACTGCTCAAAAAATGGGAGGCGGGTCGACATGCGCAACCTCCCAAAAACACTGACCAAGCTCAAGCCGGACTGGTACAAGGCGGAAGTGACTGGCGCTCGCGAGTCCGACTACTACGTTTCTGAGCGCGCTCTAGGTCACCTATTCCGAGAAGTCAACCTGCTTGACGCGAACGAGCTGTTGGAAGGATTCTTCGTCACGCCTCCGACTGCGCCCCTTGACGACGCCATATCCCGTGCGCTGGCGCCGCTTGTCGAGCGCGTGCTCGGTTCACACGCGGGATTAGCCAAGGCAGCGGAAGACGCACAAATAGAGGGGCTGCACGCGCGCTACAGACGAGAGATGCGATACATCTGCATGACTCACACCCTCATTGAGGCACCGGACGTCGGCTTGATGGAGGAAGAGGTCGTCCTGGGCACGATCCTCGCGAACTGCACGCAGCCAAGATGGCGCAAGGACCGCGCCTCCCGCCTCAGACTGCAATCCGGCACGCTCGTGGACGACATACGTTCGGACATCATCCCGAGTCTAAGCGGCACGGACGGCCCTGGATCGTCGACGGAGCGGCAGGATCGGGATGGCCTGCGGGACGGATGGGCGATGTGGTGCTGGGCACAGCGCCATCGAGACGGAAAATCCGCATTCATCGAGAGTTTCTCGTTGATCGCGCTCGGGGTCATCCTCGACTGCCTCGAGCGACGAGGCATGCTGTCCGATAGCAGCAGCTGAGTCGTGTTTTGAAATTTCGGTGCTTCGGTACTGGGGGCGGCTAGTTGCTCGGGACTGATCTGTAAGGAAGGAAGGAGGGCTTGCTAAACGGAGTTTCGTATGTGATGAGTCTGGCCACGCGGCGTAAAGTAGCGACAATTTAAGATCGATGGTGAAGAATGGGCACTATGACGCTCTGGAGTCGTGTTAAACAGAATGGGCCAACTCGGACATCTATGGTCTGTTCCATGGCTCCGAAGTACTATTGAGTTGTGTGATGTCTTCCAATCTTCCCCTGGATCAGCACCTAAGTTTGGTCCACTCGCTCAGGGGCCGGTTGACGGTCTGGATGTCGACCGTCAATCTCATAAACCTCCTGGACCACTGTAAACTCTTCTTTCTTCCTTTCGTGACCACACCTGCATGCTGATTTTGAATGACTTTATATAAATACAGTTCATACACCGTCCGTATCAAAAGTTTAGGGAACCTACTGAGAATTACATCAGAAACGTCCCACGCGAACACGTATAGAGGAAACGATGGAAAGCGTACCAACTCAGAGTCCGATCTCTTCCCAGGCGGAGGGTGGAAAGTAGGAGATGACTCTTCTCGACGCTTCGATGGTTCAGGGTGCAGCCCGAGATACTCTGCGAAGAACACGCGAAATATGAGGTTCCATGCGCGCAGAGTAGGGAGATCGAGTGCCGTCGCGTTGTCCTGCGCACGACACAAGCCGTATCAGCGACGAAACAAAATGAGCATACGGATGGGAACACGGGAAGAGAGGGGAGCAAGGGGGAGGAGAATGTGCTCACGCCGATGGTGTGCCACACGCGTGGGAACGGCTCGGCAATGACGTGCAGCACGCTCACCCCACGGTGGAGAAATGGGATATGGTCGTCGCCCATGTAGCCCAAGCTGACGTCCGCCGCGGCGCGCGGGCGGAAGAAGCTGGCGCCGAGCGCCGCCGCGTCCAGTATGTGGGCTTCGCGGAGGCGCCTCTCGGCGCTGACGAGGGCGTCGAAGAGCCAGGCGGTGTCTGGGAAGAAGGAGCGCACGAGCGGGTGAGCGGCGCCGAGGAGGTCGAGGAGGACGAAATGCTCGATCGTCGAGAGGGGTGTCGCGGGTGTCGAGGCGGAGAGAAGGCGGCGCTTCGGGTGCGGTGGGAGGTAGGTCGTCGCCCATGTTTCGGCAAGATGCCTGTGGACGCGCGGGCGGGGAGCTCGCGTGAGTGACAAAGGTGGAATCACGGAGGGAGGAACGAGGACCTTGAACCATAGATGGAGTCCGTTTCTGTCCAGTCGAGAAACGCCTCTTCGCCGTCGAAGAAGATCAGTTGCAGCGTCGTCTCGGCTGCGTCTTCATCTTCGTCTGGGTTGAGCTCGTTTTGCTCAACGCGCTTTGCGCGCGCATCGAGCAGGGGGTCGAGCGTTTCGGCGATATCGAGGATGATGGCACATGGAGCGGCAGAATCGGTGGCGCCGACGAACTACTACGACGGTCGGTGGTAAGGTGCTTGGGATGCAAGGCGAGGCGCGAAGAGAGACGGGAGGTTTACGTGCCTGGTCAAGGGGATAGGCAGGAAAAAACTTGCTGTCAAAGTGTGCGGCTAACACAACGCGCCTTGGCGCGTCCGGGTCTTTCGTCGCGATCACGTTGGTAAAGTTTTTGGGACCGTACGGTGTCGTGCTGACGAATCTATCCTCCTCTATGTGCCACTTGAGGTTGCGGAGCGTGGAAACGAGGTAATTGCGGACGAGGGTGTGGTTTTCGGTGTCGGCTGGAGAATCCGTGGATTAAGGGGAAATGACGAGACTGAGGACAGATCTACGTACGTGTTCTAGGAATCAGAATCTTATGGAGGTGAGAAGTAGGTTCGGAGGGGTTAAGATTTTTTAAAGGATCTCGTAATTTTGCCAGATCGGAGAGCTGTGTGGAGGACAAGGCGGGAAAGGCGCGTTCGCCGAGGTCAGGCATACAACGGGAGAGAGCTGCATGGCGGAGCAGTATTCCAAGCAGCAGCCACAAAAACATTGTGGGCAAGGGCACAGGTATGCTATGCGCTGGCAATGGTGAGGTTGTGGTCCTGCTCCCTGCACTTGACTTGGTCTTGGTCGCTGTCGTCCGTCAGTCGAGGTCGAGACGCGCTATGAATTGAATAATAATAACATACCAAAAATAATGGTTCGACCCGGGCTCGAACCGGGGACCTTCTGTGTGTTAGACAGATGCGATAACCAACTACGCCATCGAACCTCGCTACCAGCTGTTTCTTCAGAACAACCTTCCTTCCGCACACGCTCGCTCTCATTCATGTATGTTGTGTGATGAGAACGGACCTTTCCGGCATCAAAGGTCTGTTCTCATCACACACACACTACCTCTCACTAGACCTTTAGCATGGCCATCTTTGGCCTCTGGGTATGTCTTTCGTTTCTGCCTACGAACCAGAGCTCTCGAGCATGAAAAAGGTGATCAACAAAGCTGGCGGGCTCGTCTATCAGCGCAACTTTGCCGGTGTGTTGCCCTGTGGTTCGTACCTATTGCCTGTTCAATTCAATTCCGGTGGTAGACGGTCTCGCCCAACTCACCTCCAACGAATACCTCGTTCTTGCGGGCACGCTGCACGGCATACATGCCATCACGAGCCGGCTCTCGCCGACAGCCTCGAGCTCCGGCGCGCACGTCATCGAAGCAGAGACGTTCAAAATGACGATTCTCCTTACTGCCACCGGTGTGTACTCTTTCATTTCATCACCACCGCCCGTGTATCGTTTACTCGGTGTGCGTCACATCATACAGGCACAAAGTTTGTGTTGCTCACATCCTTAGCGGAACACTCCGCGAACGCTCTGCTTCAAAAGGTGTATGAAGCTTATGCAGACGCGGTGATGAAGAATCCATTTCACACCCCTGAAATGCCCATACGTTCAGAGGGTTTCGACACGAGGATTACAGCACTCATAGGAACGGGACAGACATGAGCGCTATGTGAGTGAGGAGATGGACTGAGTGGGGTGATCGAGTGGTGTCATTAGTCACTGCGTAAAATATTTCTACTGCTCCCGCCCTTTAGATGCGCTCAGGAGCCGTCCAGCAACTCATCCAATAGCACCTGTGCGCTTGAGATCTTGTTAAAACGCAATGCCGCGACGCCCTCCGCCTCCCGGCCCAACGCGGCACCAGTCGCCATGATCGTCTCATCCGGAATACCCGCCAGCCGCGCGACCTCACCGCGCACGTAGGCCGTGAGCACGAGCATTGTTTCAGGGAACCGCACATACGCGTCTCGATCCTCCGGCCCAAAATCGTGCACCCCCGAGCCATCGTCGCGCACCTCCTCGCGCGCTCGCCCTGCCTCGCTCATCCGCGCCATCGCCCCGCCAGGGTTCACCGCGCGACGGAACTCGGGCACGGGCGACATCGGCGCCAACGCCAACGCGAGGCCTCGCGCGCCTCGCGCGCCAAGCAGGTTGCGCCACATCGCTGCGGCCAGTACAGCGTCGGAGCCCTGTGCGAGCGCGAGGTCCAGCGCGAAGCCGAGGCCGGCCCACTGCTCGCGAAATATCTTCATCTGCTTCGATACGAGCGCTTCGGGAGCGCGGCCGCGCTTCTGGACTGCGGGCGCGCTATAGGAGGATGCAGCTGCGGTTGAGGGTGATGGTGTTACCGGACTGGTGGAAGGATCTTGCTGCGAGTGCGGCTTCGGCTGGAGAACGTGCCTGATGCGGTCCTCGACGTCGAGGAAAAAGTGGTCGATGAGTCCTTGGATATGCGCTTGCGCATGAGGCGCGGGGAGCGCACGTAGACGCGTCGTGAGCATCCATACGTGGAGGTTCGTCACCGTAAACCATGATTGGAAGGTTGGAGGGAGATGACACTCTGCGATGCCAAGGGAAGGGTGAAACAAATCTCAGAACCCATTTCACGAATGTCTCCTTTGGGGAAAAAGGGGGCCAGGAAGCCGCGCACCTTCATCCCAAAACTCGCGGTCCTCCTCCGCACGAATGGCGCAGAGCTGCTCGTACAACGCCAGAGCGCGACGTGCAGCGACTTGGCGTGAACTGCCGTACCCCAGCGCACCAAACACCCTGAGGAACACACGCATTGCGGTCGGGGATTGCTTCAGCTTGCGGGTGAGCCATGATTGCTCCCTTGGTGGGGAAATCTTCTCTGGATGGTACGGCCGTGTCGGACCGGGTGTCGGCTTTGGTGCTGATGCTGAAGCATAGGAACGAAATGTGTTCAGTCGGGTCAGAATGGGACGTGAAGGCCTCAAGATGACGCGCTGCATGTAATCAGTCCCACCCGGAGTTCAGGGATAGACACTGGCACGAATGGCGCGCAATTGGCGACGAAGAGCAAATAGCCGGACAGTCCCGGGCCGATGTTCCTTACGCAGTCACGTTACAGTAAATGTATGCCTGGTCTCTAGCTAGCCACGACGGAGTCAGCCTGGACTCTAGGTCGCGTGCGATAGATGGGGGTCATTTTGTCGCATAATGATGTCCTGCATAAGCCTGGATATCATCCGAGGGCCCACTTCAACGAACTGGTGGTGGGGAAAGGCATCTCGTTTATGACCGTCGCTTGCCACCCATCAACATGGACGTCCAGGCCAAACACACCATCCCCAGCGGAAGATGATCCAGCCCTGCATTCAATGTGCCACTATCGCGGTCCCTCCTTCCGTTGTTCCAGAGTACGGCGTCAAAGGTTCGACGTTATATGTTCATCAAGTAGAAAGCACGCAATCTAATCCAATCGCACAGCTCGTCCAAAATTTGAACGACGAAATCGTTGCAACTGATCCATCCGGTCTCAACCACTTATTCGACATGACTACTTGGTTCTCACGCGCAACGCTTGATGTCATCGGAGAAGGCGGGTTTAAGTACGCTTCTTCTTGGCGGCCATGGATGACTGCAAGCAGTATGCCATGGATCTTTTTGAAGTCGCGAAACATCCAAAAGCGCAGGAGCGCATACGACAAGAGATTTGCAGCAGTGCGCGCCAGGGCAAGAATATACAGTGGCAGATCTCGATAGTATGCGATACAGTCAGGCTGCTCTCAAAGTAATGGGCGATGAGTCCTCCGTACCTCCGCTTCTTACCGACGTCGTACAAATTGTAGGAATCTTCGAGGCTTCATCCCATCTTCTCCACCCTTGAGATAATAGCGAATGGGGACGGCGTTGTCCCCTTGGCTTTCCCAATCACGACGAAATCAGGCGAAGAGATCGCCCACATCCCCATCAAGGAACACCTATCGATATTTCCACGGCTGCTTTCAATCTCCCGCTGTCTCACTCTCAATGCTTATATGGGCGGCCACCCTGGGGTATGGTGAGACGATGCAGATGAATGGAGTCCAGAACGCTTTATTGATCAAGGACAACTAACGTCTGCGTGTAGTCATGCTTTTTCCGTAGTAGATAATATATTGAGCTGATATTGGTGGCATGGCATAGGATGAATTTTGGTGAGTACCGGAACCGCTCGTATGGCTTGGATACATCCATGGAGCGACTCTCTTAGCTAGTGGCACCCGTTCATGCCTCGGTTGACGCTTCGCGTGAGTACATCTCCAACTACGCTCCTTGAGCACGAAATTATATATTATTTTGGTGACAGAAACCTTCCATAGGGTCCTTCAGATGCAGGTTATGATCATCACGCTCCTCGATATTTTCGAGTTCTCACTTCCTCCTCAGGATGAAAGGTCAACATCAGCTCCGCCCAGAGGGCTGGATGGATATCACCCTCAAGCTTGATTGGTATGAGCTGATTCTAGATTTCCAACCTACTCATTCTTGGGTGAAGATCTGTATATACGGACACTGATGGATTTAATATCGCAAAATACAAGGAACATGGGCGCGTGATGTTATGGGAAAGGGAAACGCCTTCGGTGCCAGTCACGCTAATCACGACACCTGACCTTCAACCCCATCCACGGGTACGCGCTACCTTCTACCATTGGCACCATCAGCACTAGGGGTTTCCTAGTGATACGCGATTCCGGAGTCTGCGGAGGCAAACTGAATTCAAAATTCTCGAGCAGCGTTGCGGCAATTGCTTGCATTTCAATTATACTAAACCCTCCCACTCAGATGATATTCGCAGTAGACGGACAATGACGTACGAAAATCGCCAGCCGAGACAGCCGCGAACACCCCCAGCTGATCAAATGCAGCATGAGTTAATATGTAACCAGAATGATTCGACCATCGACCCACAAAAATTCAGGCTGTAGAACAGAGGAGTGAGAGGTTATACGAGTTTTAGCGAACTACGATGCGTACAGGTTCGCGTAAAGTCCCACAGAGAGCTGCTTCTCCCTATCGATGTCGCGGAACCGCCCAGGATTCCATTTGCCCGCATCTTCACCCCACACCTCAGGGAGACTAGTTTCCGATTCTAGAGAGGCTGCGAGAGTTGTCTAGACGACCACTCACCGACTATATGAACAAAACGACATGTCTATATGTGTGCCCTTGGGAACGTGGATTGCCGAAATCTCTTCACCTGACTTGGTCGTGACCGGATATGCAAGTGGGATGACATCATCACGAGCCGCGATTCTTGAAAGCTGCCATACAATGGGGTGCAGCCGCATTGATTCCTGTAGGGACGGTTCAGCGTTACAAAGACGCGAATGACCTGATCCTGATAGCTGGCACCTTGAGCGCCGCAAGCATCGTCGACATGCCTTCGAGATCAGTAATCGAAAAGTCTCCAGCGCCTACACGGGCTCGTACATCCGCAATTTCCTCCCGAATTTCCCGTGCCCACTCAGGATGCTTGGCGAGCTCCCAGAAGAACCATGTCAACGAATTGGCTGAGGTATCGTGTCCTGCCAGGAGAAGAGTTCTGCGAACTGTCAAAAGAAAGATCCTGAACGAATCACGTAGATCCTGAACTCACCCAATCTGGTCAACAACCTCACCGTCCGAGAGCTTTGTTTGCGGATTTTCCGAATCATTGGCGCGTAGAAGAACGCTCATTATATCGCGACCATCCCCCTTGATGATACTTTTGCGCACTATCCCGCGCGATACCTCCCGAATATCCCTCAAATAGTTTCGGAAGCGACGATACTCGCGGCGGGGAAGGTAAACCAGAAGATCGAGGATTGGTTCTGGAAGATACCTCCAGAACGATTTGAAAAGGGCATCGAGAGGACCGTGATATAACGAGTCAACACTTTACACGGCGTGGAGCACGCTTGAGTGAGTTCTGGGGCGAAGACTTGTGTAGACTTACAAAAGTCTGTCGTACATGTGGGTCACCGGATTCTCTGAGTTATCGAGAGCTCCAAAGTCGAAATCAAACCCGGCTGGCCATGGTCGTTAGCCTAGAAGGGGTTTATTATGAAGTGTAGACCCCACCCTCGCCAATGATGTCTAGTGTCGCTCTCGAAAGCCATGCAGATAAATTGAGGATGGGTTCTTGGTTCTTGTCTGTAGCAATCTCATCTTTCCACTTCTGCGTGAGCTGCTGGCATGTGAGCCCACCTGTCTTACTACTGCATCAATGGTCACTCGCCTTGGCGGCAGTACGTTGGAATTGTGTGAGAAAAGTCTTCAAATGAGGTACAGAAAATGCCGCGGCCATAACTTTCCTCTGACGCCGATGAATTTCTCCTGCAAGCTGTTATAAGATATGAGCGTGGTCAAGGTTTCAAGACGGACTTGCCCTTCGTGCTGCCGACCCCGTCACCGGTCAACATCCGTATCGTATGCGATGCATCTGGGGATTTGGGAAAGTTATAACCAGAGATGTGCAGGATGTACTGGAGCGCTTTAGGATCCGCGACCATCAGCCGATGCTCCTAAAGGGATTAATTGTATCAACAGAGTACAGGGAGAAAATAACTATGCTTACACCCATGCACCCTCGGACGCGCCAAGCTGACCCATGCTCACGCATCCATTTGAACTCGGATTCGCCAGTCTCTCTTTGATATACGTACTCAGCCTGATGACCTGAAATTTATTTGGTATGATGGCGGATATAACACACAGAACAAGGAAAAACGCACCCAGCCAAAAGGACCTCGAGTCGGGTCCACGCAACTCATACAGGTTGAATCTCCTGCGACGACGCACACAAAGGACGATAATTCCTAAGGGAATAAAGAAGAGGCACAGGGACAGGAAAATTAGCTGCATGTCAGCTGAAAGCACGAGAGAACGAGTCCGGGTATTGGCCGTATTTATACGAAGACCAAAGCCCCCGTATCCGATCAGTGGACAAAGACCCACCCGGGGATTGCTAAATGTAGCCCGCATGAGTGGAAACGAGTAGCAGGATGAAGTGTAGTGGTATATCAGGTATCAGCGGAGCGACGAATGGTGGAGATGAACGGAAAATCATCAAGCCGAACAAAGGAAGGTTATGACACGAGATGATATCCAAAATGAACAATGCAGGAACCCTGCTTACGCCCTATGTGCGGAGAACCGAGAAGCGGCGAGATCGTTGGGGTTCTTCCCACGACGTTCTAAGTCGTTTCGGTTTCGGTTAACGTTGATTCCCAAGCCATTTCAACGTACATGTCGTGAAAAATGGGAGGTAGGGTGAGTCCTCGCCAATCAAGAGCTTGAAAAATGAGGCTGATTGACCCGATATGTCAGCAGCTGACGCTGTTCTAGCAAGCAAAGCATTCTAAGATACGAAATATGGTAATATGTGACAAGTTGGAGCCTCGGACACCCACCAGAGACGCGGTCATAAAGCAGAGTCATCGAAAATATTTCATTGTTGCGGACACTCTTGCAAATAAAGCTTTTCCAAACGAACTTGAATCACACCCGCCAAAGATGACTACGAGAATAGACAATTGGGGCTCTTGCTTGTGCCGAGGGTTGGCATGATTTGGACGCATCGTAGGTGATTTTGCGGGGGGTGGCCTTTTTTGCTAAAAGCACACGGGGTCTAAGCTGGATGTGAGAAGATGAGAGGACAACGTGAGAGAAGAGGAGAAAAAAGGCACGTTGAGTGTTCAGGAACGCACATGGTATATGAAGTTGGCCCCAAGTCTATTGTCTTGCAAGTGAATGCTAGTTGAATGTAGACTAATGAGCGAGTGCTCGCGGCAGGTAATCTTTATGGGTAATCAAACGACGAAACAAAGGAGCAGCAGGAAGGGAGCCAGGTCGGTTCCAAAAGGTCGAAGTCAAGAGTGATTGTGAGCAGCATGTGCCCCCAAGTGCATTGCAAACCTCACTCCGCCACCGTCACCCTCTCCCTGCCCATTCCAATTCGCTTACCACCCTAACTTCGCGAGTAAGCAGAAATCTCTTGGCCTTCGTCTTACAAGAAAACAGCTGTGGTGAAGGATTTGAGAATGCTGAGGCATGCTGAGAAAACCAAACCAAATGTGTATTGAAAACGCATCTCAGGTTCGCTAAATCGTACAATGACTGTGGGCATGGATTTGGCCAGACTCGGACAGAATGGCGTAATGATAATAAGTCGCCGCTTTTTGACGAACACGTAGGGCCATGGTAAGCGATCTCCTATGCGATAGTGTTCTGTTCTGAATACACGAATCTTCCAAAAGCTAAGAACCTTCTGAAGGGAAACGACATATAAACCAGTGGAAGAGTCAGTCTCCAGGCAGTCTGGGAACCCACCAGAACCTCTGTGTCTTTGTGTCTTTGCACAAGTGTCTATATTGCGAACCCGACTTGTTGCCATGATCGCGTTCCGTGCTCATGATATTCTTGTGTGATTCCAGGACAACCGGAAGTCTCACCTCTCTCAGATAGAGAATACGGACGTCAACCGTGTACATCAAATGTAAAGTTCTGACCTTCCGTTAATATTGACAATTCTTTTCTGGAAGCTGTCGGAGTCACGGTAACGCGACTGCATAACAGCCCGGCGTCTTCCTTTACTCTTTACTCTGCTGCCTCTGGCTTGCTCCTCGCAGCTGTTGCGAACATCATGACTCAATACTCGCCGACGAAGCTGGTCTTGGGAACTGCAACGAATAAATCACATGGTTCCGTACCTTGTGAAAATGCCGCTCAAGCTCCGATTATCTCAATCACTCTATGACCTTCCCTCTTCCTTGACACCGCTCTCCGAGTCCGATAATCGAACATATCGGAGACTCTGTGCGCGTTGTCTTTGCCACTTGTGTACGGACACTCAAAATGGTATTACATGGCATGAAAGAGGGGCTGGACCTACGCATCTGATGTGTGATGTATATGGCCAACTCTTTATGGCTTCACCGATACTAGATCTAGGTTAGTCAACTCTACAGCGGTATCTGTGCGTACGTGTAACCGCTGGTGTCATATACCTGTGAGTGATCGGTCTACGCTCCCAACGAAGCTCATGCTACCGTAGCGCGGGTAGTTGTGGAGACACGAATTTAGGGGTGTACGAAATTTTTTACGTCTGGCGAATCTCCCATTCTCTTTTTGGAGCAGAAACTACCTTTTGACACACAGATTCGGACAGGTGCTACGATGTAGCGCATGCTGGATCCACATAACATATCACGACCATGAGTTCACACTCAGCATGGTCATTGATGGGATGAACTTGTGCAACCCACTCTCCACATAAGATCCGTTTGACCATCAGACACGCACAAAGTGGATGCGCGTTATTCACCACTGGTCATATGCACGCGGAACGTAGGAACGGCTCAGCTGCTTCCGGATGTACTAATGAGGCGGCCTCTGTCAGCCTAGCAAGGATACCACCCCTTCAGTTGACAGTCTAGAAGCATTGCTTTCCTACTGACGCGAGACGTAATGATGGCGATACTGTGAGCCGAAGGGCCGTTTTCATTGTTGCGCTCGCGTAAGCCGGGACATCCACCTCCCTCTCAAGTGCGTTCTTTTCTTGAAGGGGTTGACTCGGCTTTGCTGTTTCGACGCGCTGGACGTACTTTTCCGGCTCCAAGGCACTTTTCTTTGCATCTCAACTTTCTCATTCTTGGCACCCCGGCGACGTGAATGCCCTTGACTCCCATGTAATTGCCATCCCCGATAATTCTCCTTCATCGACTTCTTGAACACCTATAAAAGGTCGGCACAGACCAGTCGTCTCCTCAGAATCGTCGAGATGAATACCCAACTTAGCCTGGCCTGTCTCCTAGTGGCCATCATAGTCCACATCACCTATATCTATCTTCGTCGTCGAAACTCCTTCTTGCGGAAACTTCAAGGGCCTGAATCCACATCGTTATGGCTTGGTGAGTATCTTTGTCCCTCTGCTACGTTTGTTCGCTCATACAGAATTACAGGAAACGAGGGTGATATCCGCTATCAACATGAGGTAGGAGACCGAGAACTGGAATGGATGCGGAAATATGGTAGCGCATGGCAGAAGTGGACCATTAGGAGTGAGCTCCTTCGATATATATGGGCAAACTGAACGACTTACCCTGAAGTGTTCCCGAAGGTCGATCATCTTTCGCTAGCAGACCCAAAAGCTTTGCAATACGTTCTCCACAC
>JAGFNK010000774.1:0-22301 GCA_025769875.1 Russula earlei | reverse complement strand
GCATTTTTTGTTCAATTTGCATATTTGCCTATATGGGGTTACACATGATGTGTCAGTGTCAAACTCAGAGTTGAGCTCAACATCTGGGTGCTTGCAGCCCCATTTGCACTAGAGCTGCACATACAAAATTTGCACAAAGAGGTGCACCCACACATTGGTGACACATGTGCTGCCTTAATGCCATGCTTGCAATACCCCACTTGGAAGGAGTGGAAGGAAGCATTGTATGGTACAATGAGGAACTCCAGTGTGATAAGTTGTCACAGAACCAGTACCTTGGACTGGACTGGCAATGGGGATAGCCTACCCAGACATGCCTTGCATTTGACTTGTGTTCTATGACTCACTACTGAACTCATGCTTACCATGACTGTTCCTCATGTGTCCCCTGATTGCCTCACAAATGACTCACTGTTACCTGCAGGTACTATTTGATATGGTATCTAGCAAAATATAAACTGTTCCATTTGAAGGGAACAAGCCTTAGGCTTGTTCTCCTGTGAATATACTGATTGAACACCTCTGGAACTGTCCCTCTCTGAGCTCTCTAGCTCCCTGTCTGAAAAGCTCTGTATTGCTAAGTCTTCTGGACATGAAGACTTATCAATAGCTTCCCCATTCCACAGTACACACTAGCTTTTGCTGTGTTGTCACTGAGATCCCTGACCTTGTGAGAACTTGTTGTCTTGCTTGAATTCCCAGTGCTTGTCTTGCATGTGAACAGATTTGTCAGTGACACCCCCCCCCCCAGTCAGTGACATAAGTCATATCACCAAGACTCAGACTGAAAGACATGGTACTGTATTGAAATAATTGACCAAATTTGTGAAAAACCTTGCACTACAAGTTGTGCCTTGTACTTGTCAATTGATCCATGTGCCTTGCATTTGATGTGAAAGACCCATTTCAATCCAACTACAGTGACCCAAAAAACTGTTCAAATGTTGTGTACATTTTCATTGTATTAACTATATCCAGAGAACCACTGCAGCTAATAATATGTAACTGGGTTTGTTGTAATGTTTGCTGGTGTACCCATTTGAACAGTTTTTTGGCCTTGGATAGTGAATTCATTATCTCTCAGATTAAGATTCATATTCTTGTCCCAGAGGGCTGAAATTGAACATGGAGGTCATGTGACCTATAATAAACTCAAATCATGTGCAAATATAGTAAAACAGCTGCTTCTTCTTCACCAACAACATCATGAAGTCTCTTCTTCCTCATGAAGTCAACTACATCTAGTGCTTTCAGGTCAGGTCACATTGACTGCAAAAAACTGCTTGACTGAACCTGACCTGACTGATCATGAGTGAACTTTCAGTCAAGGTCAAACTGGATTGTAGAATGTCCAGTCACAGTCACATCAACTTTCGAGACTGATAAAAACTGGTCAAGACTGGTCAAGTGTCACCGACTGGGGGTGGTGTTGCTGACAAATCGTTTCATGCATGAGACGTGCGTCAGAGTCGAGCGAGAATGAAGATTCTCGTGAAAGTCAGGGATCTTGGTGATGACAATGCCAAGGCAATTGTGTACTGTGGAGAGGAATTTCAAGTGATAGGCCTTCGCATTAGAA
The DNA here is from genome assembly GCA_025769875.1 of Russula earlei. Lineage (NCBI taxonomy): Eukaryota > Fungi > Basidiomycota > Agaricomycetes > Russulales > Russulaceae > Russula > Russula earlei. The sequence goes on along the minus strand of JAGFNK010000774.1, from coordinate 20,722 downwards.
GACTTAGAGAAATGAGGGCTCTTTTGGGGCATTTGCTTGATTCCCTGCAAGCCTACAGTCTGAAGCTGAAACCAGTGATATTTCACAGGAGAACAAGCTTAAGGCTTGTTCCTTTCGACTGACAAGTTTATATAGACAAGTACTACTATATCAAATAGGATGCATGAGGCAGAAGTGAGGTGATTGTACTAGAACATGCTGGAAACAGATGGTACATGCGAGGCAAAGTGAGTCATGAAAATGCGCAGAAAATGTGAGGCTTGTCCAGGTAGGCTTGTCTGGTTGCCGGTCCAGTCTGAAGTACTGGTACTTGTGACATCAAGACTGGTCAAGACTGGTGGTGTGTCATGAACCATTCTCTGGAGAGGGCCCTTGAAGGACCTTCCTTATAAGAGGAAACCCAGTCCCTATGGTGTCACCCTGTTCACACGGACAAAAGGGGTGAGTAGAGGTGTCCACAATATTGTGCGCGCATTGTCGCGCGAGCGATTCTCGGCACAATCGACATACAGCAAGCCCCACTTAATGGCAACCCTTTTAGCAATAAAGGACAGTATTATACCTCCCTAAGGACCATTTAGGATGACTCTAAGTGCCCTACAATAGGCACTAACACAATACTAAAGACCCTACAACATGTTATTAGACTGACTCTAATAACCTTAGAACAAACTATAAAGCAATACTAAGGACCTTAATAGAAGTATTAGGGTCGACTCTAAGGACACTAATAGAACTATATAAGGGGCCTTATAGACAACTCTATTCCTCGAACCAAACTACAAGTCCCCAAATGACCGGCCCTAAACTAACTAACAGCAAATGAATCAGGTGCTTTGCACATGTACTAGAGCAGTGAACACGTGGACAGTAGAGGCTCTAACTCATCATGAGGAGCCCTCTTACTCAGCAGCTTACTGAGCATGACCGAGCATGCTCAGTAAGCATACTTGACTTCTTACCTCATCCATCTATTGTGCTTGATAACAAGGTTATGACTTGTTTCCCTATTTAGCAGTTCTCTTGTAGTATATAAGCACTCAATAAGTAGCGGACAGTCTTCAGACGTCCATTTGTTTATGGCACTCTCTATCCCTGGGATACTCCTTTAAGACTGTCCCCTTGTGACCACCCTGGCTTCTTCCTGCATACCTGCTTGACTTTACCAGTAACTATACCCATTTGGTATTTGTTACTGCTCTGGACTTTACTACTTGCCCATGCCATCTTGGACGTCTATCGACTCATCTTTGAAACTAACCCCCTTGCTCCTTGAATGGATTGTTCAACAGTGAGTCTTGACAGGTGTGCCTGGTGTGCCTGGGATTTCTGTCAAGATTTCATGGGTTTGAGGATTATGGTCATAACTTGTCATAAGTAAAGCATGACTGGGAACATGTGTGTGAGATTGTAAGGCTGGTTACCTGACCCTGTACCTAGTGAGTACCCAAGTAGAGAGAGAGCCCCCATGAGAAGTTGGACACAGGCACAAAGAGGAGTTCTCAAGCCAGTCAGAGAAGGGGACACCAAAGCTTGCTTGTCATTCCAGAGGGTAAGTAGAGAGATTAAGTACAGAATACAGGGGAGTACAAAGGAAAATAGGAGATTGAAACAAAGGGAGCATAAAGATTGTCTATGCTGCACACAAAAAAAAAAATGCACATCTCAATGCATGAAAATTGTGCACCTAGGAAAAGATGCATTGCTATCAGGGTTTCAGACCTTACACCTCCCAGGGGGTTGAAATTTTGAGCATCCCCAGTCAAACCTTCTTGACTGAGCTTCAGCCTTGTGCATGTGGTCTTGTCATCTCATTGCAGAAGGGGGATGGCAGGTGCTGAGGGTGTCATTGTGTGTTGAATGTGGGCATGGTGTGGCAAAGCAGGGGGTGTGGTTGTGCTTGTGGTGTGTCAAATGTGTTGTTGCACCTTGGTGGTGTTGCCAAGCACTTGGCTGTATTGGTGCTGTTGCTGCTGCTGGTCAATACAGAGGCGATGGTGGTGGCAAGAGCAAGGGCAGTGGTGAGCGAGGGTGGAGGTGTGGAAAGGCATGGGTGTGGGGGTGGTGACTTGTGCATTGCTCATGCTGTTGTCTTGCGGGCATGGTGACGAGGTCTTCACCACTGCAGGTGGTGGCAGCACATGTGGATGCAATGGAAGGGGAGGTGAGGTGTGGTGTGGTGCTTGCATTGGTGGCATCTCCTGTGGCCATGTTGTGGTGGTGGGGTCTGATTATTCTGCAGGACGGCATTGTGGCATCTGCTTCTCTGAGGTGGCAGTGTGCATGCTCTTCATTTTCTGGTTATCTGTGTGTTCTTTCTTGGTGGTGTGAGGTGGCATAATGGCTAGAGATGGAAGTGTGAGAGCAGCGTGGTCAGGAAGCAGAGCAGTGGCTGGGACTAGGCCCAGAATGGCAGTGGATGAGGCTGAGGGCATGGTGGCAATGGCTGACTGTGCTGGCAATATGGTGGACATGACTGAGGAAGCTGAAGCTGAAGCGGCAGAGGACAAGACTGGAATGGAGATGGGAGACAAAGAGGTGGTGGGCATAGATGTGATGGTGGGAGTGGGTGATGTGGAGACTGGTGAAGAGAGCATGGGAGTGGACAACACTGAGTGTTACACCATTTTCCTTTTACATTTACTTCTTACCTTTCGCTATGGACTGCTTGCTTTCGTACGTCCTTTTACTTACTGGTCTTGTGATCTCTTACATCTTGTGATCCTTTCTGTGTTATCATGTGATCCATACACGTCCAGGTAACACTGGATTGCTGTTACTTTTCCTTTGTTTGGTTCTCTTTCCATTTATATTTACTTCTTAGTTTCGACTGTGCAATGCTGCGCATTTACTGTGCAGCACAGTCACTTGGTTCTGACTCATTCGTGGCCTCATTCTTATGACTCCTACTATACTAGTAGCACAGTCAAAGTGCAGCTATTGCTGCGCTTCTCCTGTATATATAAGCTCAGTACTTTGTGACCAAAGCCCTAAGCTTGGTCTCTTGTAGAATCCAACCTACTCTTGTCCAAACATATTCTCCTACAACCCACTTTGCTCTTAATCCTCAAACCACATCCACCTCTCCATTTCATCAACTCTTCACACACCATCCACCATCTACTCTTCGCCTTTCCCTTCCTTCCCTAAGAGTCTCTCTTCACTCCCCTGAGAAGAGCTCTCCTCCTTTAAGACCTACCTTCCTCTACTCTCTCTGCGTTGTTCAAGGTCCCCGACGGACTTGAACGCATATAGCTAGTAAAACCAGCCCTAGTCTATCCCATTACAAACTTACCCTAGCTTCTCAACGAACTGATTTGTACTAGGAAGGGTCTATTGGCCATAACCTGTTTAGCATAAAACACTTTGACCGCTGCAGGGATCTTTACTCTTATACACAGGAACCGGCCTGTTTCTTGAATGCATCTCTACTATTGACTTGTCTTTATGCTTGTGAACTGACATGGCTAGTTACCATGACACTGAGACAGTGGCTGGCCAGACAGAGATGGCGGCATGGGATGGAGCTGCGATAGGTGGAACATGTATGGTGACAACAGAGATGGCTGGCGATGAGACTACTGAGGTGGCAATGGGAGACATTGAGGAAGTGGCAGTGGCTGGTGATACAGTGACCCAAAAAACCGTTCAAATGTTTTGTACATTTTCATTGTATTAACCATATCTAGAGAACCACTACAGTTAATAATATGTAACTAGGTTTGTTTTTAAGCTCTACATCATAGCTTTGTAATGGTATACTTTATACAGCATAAGCATAATTATTTAGGAAGATATAAGGTATGTTTGCTGGTGTACCCATTTGAAACAGTTTTTTGGCCTTGGTTAGTGAATTCAATATTTCTCAGATTGAGATTCATATTCTTTCCCCAGAGGGCTAAAATTGAACATGGAGGTCATGTGACCTATAATAAACTCAAACCATGTGCAAATAAGCCAAAACAGCTGCTTCTTCTTCACCAACAACATCATGAAGTCTCTTCTTCCTCATGAAGTCAACTACATCATCTCCCTTCTCCAGGCCAACCATTCAGTTTGTAACATTGCCAAGGCAGCACACAGAAGCATTGGTTCAATCACCAACATTTGCCAGAAATACCTTCTGGACCTTCCAAAGTCCTCTGGAGGTCGTCCTTCCAAGCTCTCTAACCTTGACATCTGCTTTGCCACATGCCTTCTTAGCTCTGGAGAAGCAGATACTGCTCCTCAGGTTGCTAGAAGGTTCGAGGTCATCAAAGAGTCCACTATCTCCAATCAGACCATTTGAAACTACCTTAACAAGGCAGACTTGAAGGCAGTTACAAGGAAGAAGAGGTCTTACCTTAAACCAAGTCACTATAGGGCCAGAAAGGACTTTGCAGAAAAGTACCTATACTGGACTGCGGAGGACTAGAAGAGGGTAATTTGGTCAGATGAGACCAAAATCAATCATATGGGATCAGATGGCAAGAAATGGGAGAGGAGCGCACCTTTCTGAATGCCTTGTTCAGCTAGCAGTCAAACATGGAGGAGGTTCCTTAATGTTGTGGGGCTGCATGTCTTGGGAAGGAGTTGGGCATGCAGCAAAGATTGATGGAAGGATGGATGCTGAACTTTATTGCAGCATTTTGGAGGATGAACTACTTGCATCTATCAAGTATTTCAAGAAGAGATGCAAAGATACCCTCTCTCAACAGGACAATGCCTCTATCCACAAGAGCAGGCTTGCCACATCTTGGTTCCAAGACCACAGAATTCAGGTCATGGACTGGCCAGCTCAATCCCCAGACCTCAATCCTATTGGGCATCTTTGGGCTCATCTCAAAAAGAAGCTTGCAGCTTATCCAACACCCCCTAAGGGAATCAATGAGCTTTGGGAGCACACACAGCTGGAATGGGAGGCCTGTTACCAAGTGGTTTGGGGTCTGGAAGATGCCAGGACACTTGAACCATGGACTGCATTGTTTGCATCATGCATGCATCAGATATTGACTGTTTATGTTCCTTGATGTTGCATTTGGAACGCATTGATCATATCTTTCTGAAGATGTGTTAAAGAAGCAATGAATAGCATTGCTTCTGTCCCAGATGTTCCTGTACTGCCATGTACATCACTTCCTGATTAGGAAAGTACTTATGACACTGAGATTGCTACTAGGGAAGCACTTAATGCTTCCAGCACTGAGATTGTTTACATAGAAGCAACTATTGCTTTGATGAGCCGCCTTTGCTTCTATAGCACCAACCAGTACTACAGTAGCATGAACCTTATCCCTGAAGGCTATATAAAGCCCCCAGTTCATAGCAGTTGAGCCTTAAGCTTGACTTAGTTTGCCAATCCCAAACAGTTGACTCCTACTCCATCTGCAGAGCCCCTCTCATCTTTTTGCCATACTCCAGAAGGATCTAACACTCCTTCCCCTCCATGAATACTTGCTTGACTCAAGCATATCTGCATTGGTAGGATGTGTTCATAGACAAGACCATTGATCTTATTTAAGGCACTTTGGAGCCTTAACATAAGTCAAGCTTCTATCACAGACATCGCTGTAAAAGTGAACCAGAATTAGGCAGGAAGCCTTAGGACTAGGATCTAGTCATCATACAGTCAGCAACCTATGCTGAAGTAGTCAAGGGAGAGAATCTATACAGACCTCTCCACAACAAGAAGAAGGTGTACTACATGGCTCTCAACAAGCAGCATGGTTGGACACATGCATACTTCTGTAAAGACCCCTACTGTCATTGGCATAGACAGTGGTAGGCAGGCACACAAGTCCCAACTCCCTAGGAAAGGCAGTGGCAAGTGGACAAACTGGAGATTGAAGGTGAACATAGCATATGCATAAAGTTCAACCAGAAATTGAAGCAAGGAACCAAGTTCGGTTGGTTCAAAGCTAGAGAGAGGGACAATCTACCCTCAGGAATCAAAGGGACTGCCATCTGGTGTTGGGCAGACCAGGAAGGACCTAACAGATACGAGGTCCAATACAAAGGAAGCTACCTTCCTTGCGAATACATCAATGATCAGTGGTACTTTGTTGATTACCACAAAGGACATCCCTATACAGAAGAGGACAAAGACATTGAAAAACATAAGATTCTAGGTCTAGGAATCAAGACAGATCCTTATACTACTCATTGGGAACCCAGAAGCCCAGTAGTAGACGACCCAGCTCCATTGATACAAAAGTCATCAAGTGGAGAAACAGAAAAGTTGGACCCTCCAACTACAGACCAGAAAACAGAAGCACCAGAAGTATTGGAGCTAGCTGAAAGATTGGAGCAGACAGTACATGTCTCACCTATTGAACCAACAATAGTTGAGGAACCAGAAGAATCAATTGAAATGGCTATCATTGCAGTGACACAGACAGCCACTATTGCCACCCAGACAGCAGGTGGACGAACAGGGCCTACCATTGTAGTAAGCCCTGGAGGCAGTCCACCTGGTGCAGGAGGACCACCTGGAGGTGGAGGAGTCCCCTTTGGACCTGCAGGCCCACCATCCCCCAGGAGGAGACCCACCAGGAGGAGGCCATCCAGGAGGAGGACCACCTGCAGCACCTCCTGGAGGACCAGGAGCGAACCTGGTGCCCCAACTGGCACCAGGCCCCCATGGAGGCAATGGATCTCTGAAAGGAGACCCTCCTGAAGTCTTAAAAGGAGACAGAAAGAAGATGAAGTACTTTGTCCAAGATCTCAATCTATGGAATCTGCTTAATGGTGACAACCCAACCATGACTATTCCAATGAAGCGATTAGCCTTGGCTCTCACCTACATCAAAGGAGAGAAAGTGCATGATTGAGTGGTCAACCAAATGAACCTGGTAGAAGCAAAAAGAAATGGGGACCCGCCATTGCCCTATGCACCAGTACAGCTGGATCCAATGACATGCTCTTTTGGACTGACTTTGTGGATGACTTCTTCAGAGAATTCAAAGACACCACAGAACCCAAAGATGCTTTCATGGAGTTACAGCAATTGTCCATGTCTAAAGCAGCATCACTGGATGATTACACCAGCAGGTTCCTTATTCTGCTCAGTAAAGCAGAATGGGATCAGAATTCACCAGGAGCAGTCGAAGCCTATAAAGCTGGACTAATCACCTGGCTGGTATGACAAATTTCCAACCAACCAGTCAGAGACATACCTGCCATCAATGATCTACATCTCCCCCTCCTACCTACAACAAGAGCTCCTCCTCTGCATCCATAAAGAAGATGTCCACCAAACAGAAGGAGGACTTATTGGAAGAACTGATGGAACAGGGTTTTTAGGAACACCTAAGTCGACAGCCTGGCTTAGGAAGAATAGTGTGTTGCAAGTGTACATTAGAAGACTGAATGCTATGAATATCCCATTCACTTTTATCACTGCACACACAACGGCCGAGTGTCAAGAACGTACTGCTGATCACTAAGGACTCAGGAGCAGGTGGGCAAGGGTTGGAACAGACGGTATGCGGCGTAGATGGCGTTGAACAAGAGGACAAGCCAAATGACTAGAATATACCAGATGGGGACTGGTACAAGTAACTGGAGGCAGAGGCGAAGGTTAGAAGCCAGTGCAACAAGGGGGCTTTAAACAAGGCGGTTGTAGAGGAGTACCTTGGAGGCAAGGGAAGTCTTTAAACTGAGCGGTCACGGGGGAGTACCCAGGAGGATGAGAGTATCACAAATGGACAGTCTGATGACTGCCATGCTTCATTGGGGCTTATATACAGTGTACAGAGCCAATTACAAAGAACTGGAACTATTCTAGACCCTTTGGTACCATCCAATAGGACTACAGAGGCATAAACTTGCTTGTGTCAAGTTTCAGGCTTACTGAGTGCATTACTGATCATTGTGGGGCGATGACATCATTATGATGTCACTGTGGAGCACTTAGTGAGCCCATGAGGTCACTGTGGAGTCGCTCAGTCAGCCATGATGTCATTTGGAGCCTTGATGACATCAGATGAGTTATGCAACAGTTTCTAAGAGTTTGTGCCGCTGTTTTCGGTTCTGGGTGACCATGTGGCTACCACGCGATGATTACCCGATTAGGAAATGGGTGCCTGGTCGTGTTATAGTGCCTTTGCAATAGCAATATCTTGTACCGCAGGAGGGGTAGCCCGGGAAATGGAAGGGAGTTGGCAATGCAAAGTGAGAGAGGTCTCTCTTGAGTGAAATGGGACAATCTTCGGCCAGGACCTGGCCTTGGTTTGTAACATTGTCTCGATCGGATATGATTTTGCTTGGTACTCCCACAAAGGGGAATATTCTGTCTTTGTAGAGCTGTGCTAGCTCTTCTGCATCCATTTCTTCTTTGCAAGGAAGCAGGATGATGCCTTTAGTACAATTGTGGTCGAAGACAGTCAATATACTGTCATATCCTTTCGACTTTGGCAGCTTGACCACAAAGTCCACACTGACAGTCAAGAAGGGGGTAGCCCCTTCTTCTGGTGGTATGGGATATAGAGGAGGCCGACTTGGATGAGTGTTTGACTTGTTACTTTGGCAAACTGCACATCCTTCCACATATTGATTGACAAATCGCCTCATGGTAGGCCACCAGTAGTATTGCATCATTCCCAGTAATGTCTTAGCTTTCCCTGGGTGTCCTGCTGTAGGACTGTCATGATACTGTTCCAGTAACGTCCTGTGGGTCCCTTCATCACCTGTAACCACCAAGGCTTCATTCTTCCACCATAAGCTATGTTGCTTCTCCAGTCGGTGTCTCTGCACCCAATCAAGCAACTTTAATCAGTGTCTTTCTTCCCCTTGTTGGTTCTTTATTTGTTCTTCCAATGCAGTAGTATGCATTACTCGAATAAAAAGGTGGTCAGGTAGCGCGACCACTTCTTCTTTATCCCCTTGTCCATCATCAAGGTCAGGTCTCCTAGACAGGGGGTCTGCTTTGTTCCTTGCCCCTGCCTGGTGTTTCAGCTCTGAGTCGAAGTCCGCCAAGAAGGTAATGTATCTTGCCACTCAACCGTTTATTTGCTGAGGGTGTCAGTAATGCAACAGGTTTGCATGGTCTGTATAGACCACCACCTTATGCTTTGCTCCCATGAGCAGGTGTCTCCAGTGCTTCAAGGCTTGCACCATGGCTAAGAACTCTTTGTCCCATATGTCATAGTTCTTTTCTGCTTGTTTCAAGGCTGCAGAGAAGTAACCTATTGGCCTTCTTTTTCCTTGTTCATCCTTTTGGAATAGCACTGCTCCAATAGCATAGTTGGACACATCTACTTCCAGTTCGAAGGGTCGCTCCTCATCAGGATGGAGCAGGATGGGATCAGAAGATACTATCTGGATAAGTCATTCCAGAGCATCTTTGCATTCTTGGGTCCATTCAAATGGCACCCCTTTCTTTGTCAAGGCGATAATGGGTTGAGCAATCTGACTGAACCCTCGAATAAAAGCCCTATTGTAACTGAGGACTCCCATGACTTTGCGTACTTCGTGTACATCCTTGATTTCCCTAGGCCAGTCCATGATTCCTCGGACCTTGGAGGCCTCAATCTTCATCTTCCCTTCATCTATGTCCCACCCCAGCATGGTTAGTTTCTGCACCATGAACTGGCACTTCTTGGGTTTCAGGAAGTATGACTTCTTCTGCATCAGCATGAGTAGCTTGCTGATACATTGCTCATGGATTTCTAGTTGTTCAGGACTGTCCCCTGTGGCAATTCCAAAGTCATCCCAATAGTTGACAGTGTATTCTGCTCATCGGTCCAGCCAGTCACTGAAGTCTCTTCTCATCAGCCTAGTAAAGAAGGCTGGTGTGTTCTTGAGCCCAAAATACATGACGTTGGGCAGGTAGGTTCCATATGGCATCTTGAAGGCTGCTTTCCAGCAATCTCCTTCTGCCAGTCACACATTATTGTATCCCCATCATATATCAAACTTGGAGAACACCTTCTTCCCTTGAAGTCTTTCCACCTCTTGTTCCAGATGTGGTCAAGGTTCATTGTCTTGTCTGGTCCACTGATTTAGTCGTCAATAGTCTACAATGATCCTCTTCTCCTTGCTGTCCTTCTTGCCAATGAAGAACACTGGAGATGTGTAGCTGGATGGACCTGGAGTGATGTATTGCTTCTCTACTTCATCAGCTAGGAATTTCTTGAGGTATTCTCATTCATCTTGTGGTAGGGGGTACACTTTGCAGTTTAGCTCCTTTGGTGCATCAGGTAACAGCTCTATCTGCATGTCTGGTTCCCTTGGTGGCGGGAACCTCTGGGACTTCTCTTCTGAGAAGACATCTGCAAAGCAGTGGAATCGCTTTGGAACATTGGCAAGGGGGTCCTCTCCTTCCTGTGGTTCAATTGACTGCTGGGCCCATCTCTGAGCAATAGTCATCTTCTGGAGGTAAATGGCTTCCCCTTTCTTCAATTGTCGACTTTCATCTCTTGCTCGCTTTTGGATATTTGTGACATAGAGATCCAGGTACTTGTATCGAGCAGTCTCAATCTTTACTGCTCCTTCCATCAGCTGTCCTTCCTTCCAGTTGATAGTGGGGTCAATGTTACGAACCAAGGCCAGGTCCTGGCCGTAGCTTGTCCTATTTCACTCAAGAGAGACCTCTCTCACTTTGCATTGCCAACTCCCTTCCTTTTCTGGGCTATTCCCCCTGCGGTACAAGATATCGCTATTGCAAAGGCACTATAACACGACCAGGCACCCGTTTCCTAATCGGGTAATCATCGCGTGGCAGCCACATGGTCACCCAGCCACCATGGACCCAAAACAGCAGCACAAACTCTTAAAAACTGTTGCATAACTCATCTGATGTCATCAAGGCTCCAAATGACATCATGGCTGACTGAGCGACTCCACAGTGACCTCATAGGCTCACTAAGCACTCCACAGGGACATCATAATGATGTCATCGCTCCACAATGACCAGTAATGTGCTCAGTAAGCCTGAAACTTGACACAAGCAAGTTTATGCCTCTGTAGTCCTATTGGATGGTACCAAAGAGTCTAGAATAGTCCCAGTTCTTTGTAATCGACCCTGTACACTGTATATAAGCCCCAATGAAGCATGGCAGTCATCAGACTGTCCATTTGTGATACTCTCATCCTCCTGGGTACTCCCCCACGACCGCTCAGTCTAAAGATTCCCCTCGCCTCCAAGGTACTCTTCAACGACCGCCTTGTTTAAAGCCCCTTCGCTGCACTGGCTTCTAGTCTTTGCCTCTGCCTCTTGCAACACTTACCAGTTCTATCTGGTACCTCCTCGTCGTTTGGCTCGTCCTCCTGTTCAACGCTGCCCTCGCCGCGTACCATCTGTTCTGACCCTTGCCCACCTGCTCCTGAGTCCTTAGCGATCAGCAGTACGTGTCTTAACAGTCGAACTCATATAGGAAGGAATATCCCAGGATGACCCGATCTGTTCCCAAATCTGTGAGATAGAACTTTTGCAAGCTCTCCTTCTCCTTGTATCGGACACGAAGCCAGCAGTAATAGGTGAGTTCCCCTTGCTTATTCTGGGTTCCGTCAACGTTTCGTACTATCATGGGTTCATGTAGTTCCTGTTTCCCAATCTTCAGTCTTTTCCAAGCTGAGTGATCAATGAAGTTTTGTGTTGCTCCACTGTCTAGCAGAGCAGATTCCTCAGCCGTCGTGTGTGCAGTGATGAAAGTGAATGGAATATTCATAGCATTCAGTCTTCTAATGTACACTTGCAACACACTATTCTTCCTAAGCCAGGCCATCGACTTAGGTGTTCCTAAAAACCCTGTTCCATCAGTTTTTCCAATAAGTCCTCCTTCTGTTTGGTGGACATCTTCTTTATGGACGCAGAGGAGGAGCTCTTGTTATAGGTAGGAGGAGGAGATGTGGATCATCCAGAGACAGTGCTTTTGTTTCCACTGTCCCCTGAGTCGTCCTCCTTCTCTGTTTCCAGAGCTCGAGCCTTCCCTTTGTCCCTTGGGTTACTTGATTTCTTCTTGACTCTGTCCCTGTCAGGACAGTTCTGGCTAATGTGCCCTGCCTTCTTGCAGATGAAGCATTTCCCTTCTGCTAGCAGTTTCTTCTTCTCCTCTGTCAGAGGAGGACGACACTTGGTCCTTGCTGCATCAGTGGATACTGAGTCCACTTCCATAGCATTCAGGTCCCTCTGGTTTCGTCTTTTCCCAGCCTGTAGGGATTTCATGCGATTCTCCCTGGTGGTCAATGATCCACCTCCAGATCCAATATTAGCTTTCATAAGCTGGTCTCTGGCCTGTTCTTCCCTAGCAGCATTGATCCATGCTTGCAGATCATTGATGGCAGGTATGTCTCTGACTGGTCAATTGTAGATTTGTCGCACCAGCCAGGTGATTAGTCCAGCCTTATAGGCTTCGACTGCTCCTGGTGAATTCTGGTCCCATCCTGCTTTACTGAGCAGAACAAGGAATTTGCTGGTATAATCATCCAGCGATGCTGCTTTAGACATGGACAATTGTTGTAGCTCCATGAAAGCATCTTCAGGTTCTGTGGTGTCTTTGAATTCTCTGAAGAAGTCATCCACAAATTTGGTCCAAAAGAGCATGTCAGTTGGATCCAGCTGCATGGGTGCATAGGGAGACGGCGGGTCCCCATTTCTTTTTGCTTCTACCAGGTTTGTTTGGTTGACCACCCATTCATGCACCTTCTCTACTTTGATGTAGGTGAGAGCTAGGGCTACTCGCTTCATTGGAAAAGTCATGGTCGGGTTGTCACTGTTAAGCAGATTCCATAGATTGAAATCCTGGATGAAGTACTTCGTCTTCTTCCTGTCTCCTTTAAAGACTTCAGGAGGGTCTCCTTTCAGAGATCCATTGCCTCCATGGGGGCCTGGTGCTGGCTGAGGTGCCAGGTTCGCCCCTGGTCCTACAGGAGGTGCTGCAGGTGGTCCCTCTCCTGGAGGGCCTCCTCCGGGTGGGCCTCCTCCTGGTACTGGTGGACCTGTGGGTCCAAAGGGATCTCCTCCACCTCCAGGTGGTCCTCCTGCACCAGGTGGACTGCCTCCAGGGTTTACCACAATGGTGGGCCCTGTTCTTCCACCTGCTGTCTGGGTGGCAATGGTGGCTGTCTGCGTCACTGCAATGGTAGCCATTTCAACTGATTCTTCTGGTTCTTCAACAATTGTTGGTTCAATGGGCGAGACATGTACTGTCTGCTCCAGTCTTTCAGCTAGCTCCAATACTTCTGGTGCTTCTGCTTTCTGATCTGTAGTCGGAGGGTCTGACTTCTCTGTTTCTCCACTTGATGACTTTTGTATCAATGGAGCTGGGTCGTCTACTACTGGGCTTCTGGGTTCCCAATGAGTAGTATAAAGATCTGTCTTGATTCCTAGACCTAGAATCTTATATTTTTCAATGTCTTTGTCCTCTTCTGTGTAGGGATGTCCTTTGTGGTAATCAACAAAGTACCACTGATCATTGATGTATTCGCAAGGAAGGTAGCTTCCTTTGTATTGGACCTCGTATCTGTTAGGTCCTTCCTGGTCTGCCCAACACCAGATGGCAGTCCCTTTGATTCCTGAGGGTAGATTGTCCCTCTCTCTAGCTTTGAACCAACCGAACTTGGTTCCTTGCTTCAATTTCTGGTTGAACTTTATGCGTATGCTATGTTCACCTTCAATCTCCAGTTTGTCCACTTGCCACTGCCTTTCCTAGGGAGTTGGGACTTGTGTGCCTGCTTACCACTGTCTATGCCAATGACAGTAGGGGTCTTTACAGAAGTATGTGTGTGTCCAACTGTGCTGCTCGTCGAGAGTCACGTAGTACACCTTCTTCTTGTTGTGGAGAGGTCTGTATAGATTCTCTCCCTTGACTACTTCAGCATAGCTTGCTGACCGTATGATGACTAGATCCTAGTCCTACGGCTTCCTGCCTATTTCTGGTTCGCTTTCACAGCGATGTCTGTGATAGAAGCTCGACTTATGTTAAGGCTCCAAAGTGTCTTAAATAAGATCAATGGTTGCGTCTATGAATGCATCCTACTAATGCAGATATGCTTGAGTCAAGCAAGCAATACTCATGGAGGGGAAGGAGTGTTAGATCCTTCTGGAGTATGGCAACAAGATGAGAGGGGCTCTGCAGATGGAGTAGGAGTCAACTGTTTGGGATTGGCAAACTAAGTCAAGCTTAAGGCTCAACTGCTACAACTGGGGGCTTTATATAGCCCTACAGGGATAAGGTTCGTGCTACTGTAGTACTGGTTGGTGCTATAGAAGCAAAAGGCGGCTCATAGAAGCAAGGTTGCTTCTATGTGAATGATCTTGGTACTGGAAGCATTAAGTGCTTCCCTAGTAGCAATCTTGGTGTCATAAGTACTTTCCTAATCAAGGAAGCGACGTACGTGGCGGTACAGAAACATCTGGGACAGAAGCAATGCTACTCATTGCTTCTTCAATACATCTTCAGAAAGATATGACCAACGCGTTCCGAATGCAATATCAACGAACATAAATGATCAAGATCTGACGCATGCATGATGCAAATGGTGCAGTCCTTAGTTCAGGTGTTCTGGCATCTTCTGGACCCCAAACCACTCAGTAACAATTGAGTTCTGCCCATGTGTGGATGGACAGTGCTACTATACAATACTTTAAAAGCACATATGGAGGCAGGACACAACAGTGTTCTGGCCAATACAGAAAAATTCACAGACTGAGGAGGAGCATCTTTTGTTTCCACATATAAAAATGCAGCTGTCACTAACTGCTCCTTGGTGACAGAATCTTCATGTCTGGCACTCCTCCCACATCTCCTCAACAATCTCAGGCTGCTGGACGCCAAGCTGAGCGTGCCAGTTGCACCTTGGGCAGTCCTGAACAGCACAGAGAACCTGCTAGGGCACCTATTACTTATCATGGGCAGACCTACCATCACTTGCCAGCTAATTTGGCTGCTCAGTTGCTTGCCCTTCCACCAACTCCAGTTCCTCTACAGTGTCATGGTAGGACCGCTGCAGCTTCTCTCCTTGCCCCTCCTCCTGTAAGTTCAATGTAATCATAAGACAGACAATTATTATAATTATATGTTGCAGATTATTACAAGGTCACATTCTGCTGCCCCTGCCTCTGGCTCTAACTCTGCTGCTGTGGGGGCTCCTATTTATGCATCTGGCTCTGGCTCTATTTCCACTCCTAATCTGGCTGCTGCACCTCCTCTTCCTCTTCCTCATCCTAATAGGCAGTATCACCACTTGCCAGATGATCTGGCTGCAAGGCTTGCTACACTTCCTCCTCATCCACAGCTCAGACATCGCCATGTTCCTGCACCTGCTCTGCCTCCTCCCTTTCCTGCTGCATCTGCCCCTCCATCTTCTGCTCCTCCAAGTCCTCCTCTTTTTCCTCATCCTCAAGTGTATCCTGAGGATCCCTTACCTGTAAGTTTCAAACCTTTTAAAAATTTAGTTATACTAAAACTATAAAACTATAAATCATAGCATCCAGATATAGGTCAACTTATATTGCCACCTCCTCAAGCCATGCCTGTTGCACGTCAACCTTTTAATCTTGGCTGGGCTATTCATAACCTTCAAAGTATGGACATTCAATGCCCTTTCTGCAAGGCACTTCACTGGCTAGATGAGCGCCTTGCCAATTCATCTCCAAGGACTCCCAAGTTTGGCATGTGTTGCTTTAGTGGCAAGATTGCCCTTCCTCCCCTTCACTCATGTCCCCCTGAGCTTTACCACCTTCTCACTGGCCAAGATCCTATTTCTAAAGCATTTCCCCTTCATATTTGCTCCTACAACAATGCTTTGGCCTTTACCTCAGTGGGAAGACAGGTGGATCATTCTGTGAATCAGGGAGGACATGGGCCTTGGGTCTTCAAGCTGCATGGGGAACTTATTCATAGGATTGGGTCTCTTTTGCCACTAGAGAGGCCTGATGCTGCCCCTTCTTATGCACACCTTTACATCTATGACCCTAGCATGGCCCTCAATGTGCACATGGCCCATCAGGCCAACTCTAGATTGAGTCAAGGCACCATGCAGACTCTTCAGGACATGCTTTATTGCTCTCATGCTGCTGTCCAGAAGTTCAAGCAGGCTTATGAGTTGACTCAACACCTTCCTAGAGAGCAAGACTGCACTCTCTCACTTCACTTTGATGCTGCATGTGATAGGCGTCGCTATAATTCCCCTGATGCTGCCATCAATGAGATTGCAGTTATCATTCCAGGTGAAGGAGATCAAATCAAGGACTCACAGGACATCATCTTGAGCCTTAGGGATGGCCATCTAAAGCGCATCTCTGACATCCATCCTGTTTACCCCTCACTCAGATATGTCCTCCTTTTTCCCACTGGCCAGCTAGGATGGTTCCCCAACATCCCTTACCAAGATGTTGAAGATGGCCCTGCTCCAAATGCAAATAGGTGCATCTCTTTGGCTCAATTCCTTCACTATCGCCTTCATATTCGCCCTCATATCATTGACTCCAATCACATCTTCCTCTCTGGCATGCTCTTTCAAGAGTATGTCTGTGAGGCTTGGGCCATTGCAGAGCAGAGCTGCCTCAACTTTATTAAGAGGAATCAAGGCAAGCTCAGGGTGGAGATCTATGAGGGTCTTGCAGATGCTGTTGCTGCCAATGTTGATGTTGACACACACCAACTAGGCAAGAGATTTATCCTTCCCTCCAGCTTCTCTGGCAGCACCAGAAATATGCAGCAGCATCTCCAAGATGCCTTGGCCATCAACCGCTTCTATGGTGGAGGTGACCTCTTTATCACCATGACTGCCAATCCTCAGTGGCCTGAGGTTCACTCTGCTCTTCTCCCTGGCCAGACTGCCAATGAGCACCCTGACTTGGTGGTCAGAGTCTTTCATGCCAAGCTCAAGTCCCTCATCAAGGACATCAGGGCTGGCATTCTGGGTGCTTGGGCAGCTCACCTTTACACCATAGAGTTCCAGAAGAGAGGCCTCCCCCATGCCCATATCATTGTCTTCCTTCAGCCCCACTCCAAGTTGCGCACCCCTGACCAGATTGACAGTCTCATGTCTTCTGAGTTTCCAGAAGACAATCCTGAGCTGCTTGAACTCATCAAGAAGTTCATGGTTCACAGGCCCTGTGGCAACCAGAACAGGAATTCTCCTTGCATGGTGGATGGCTCATGTTCCAAGGGCTTCCCTAAGCCCTTTAGGGAGGAGACTTCTGTTACTGAGGACTCTTATGCACACACCAGGAGGAGGGACACTGGCCACACTCATCTCATCAGTGGCAAGGAGATCACAAACCAATGGGTGGTCTGCCATTCTCCATATCTCATCTGGAAGTACAGGTGCCATATCAATGTGGAGTCTGTTGCCTCAGTCAAGGCTCTCAAGTACATCTACAAGTATGTCTACAAGGGCCATGACAGGACCACCATGGCATTTGGCAGGTGCATGAATGAGGTCAAGCTTTACTTGTGTTACACCATTTTCCTTTTATGTTTACCTCTTACCCTTTGCTATGGACTGCTTGCTTTCATACATCCCTTTACTTACTAATCTCGTGATCTCTTATGTCTTGTGATCCCTTCTGTTGTCACCGACTGGGGGCGGTGTCGCAGACAAATCGTTTCACGCGCGAGACGTGCGCACTGAGTCGAACGAGACGACGAGTTCTCGTGGATATCGGGGATCTTGGTGACAACACAGCAAGGGCTAGTGTGTACCGCGGAGAGGAAATGTAACAGGAAAGTCTTCGCGTTTGAAGACTTAGAGAGAGAGAAGAGTTTCTGAGTCGTTTGCTTGATTCCCTGCAAGCCTACAGTCCCGAAGCTAGAATCCAGTGATATTTCACAAGAGAACAAGCTTAGGGCTTGTTCTCTTCTACAGACAGGTTTATATAGACATTGTATCCTATATCAAATAGTAGACACAAGGTAATGGTGAGGCGATCGGAACTGGAACACGCTGGAAAGTACTGGTACATGCGAGGCTAAACGAGTCATAGAACGTGCGGGAACCGTGAGGCTTGTCCGGGTAGGCTTGTCCGGTTGCCGGTCCGGTCCGAAGAGCCGGTACTTGTGACATCACCCCCTTGTTAACGTCTAAGCAACATAGGGGATAATAGTGGAACGACAGTGGTGGGTGTGGAAATGGATTTGGTCGCGAGGGACCCGACATATCTTTTCGGGTTTGCATCGTCGGTGGGGGCTTCTGCAATAATCAGCTATATGTCCTCGGCGATTGCAGAGAATGCAGACGGCAATTTTGGAGCATTCGAAGGTGTCATGTCCTCCATCTTTGCACCAAGCGCATCTGTCAGAGAGTCGGGGAGGAAATTGGTACCATGGGTCAAGGAGGGCCTGTTTGGCATCCTGATGTTCTTGTTCGGTGAGCTGAGGCATGGTCCCGAACAAAACTCGTGGTTCAAGGCAAGCCTTGGCATTAGCTCTTGCCAACTTGACTTCCGAATCTCTCACCTCCCACATCATGTCATGGTATCTCTCTCGAGCGGTGACGAGGGAGTTCGCCATTTGTCGTGTTTTCTTCAAGGCGAATCGATAGCGGCGTACCTCGGCTTCTAGTGACAGGTCCTGCTCGAACCTGAGTGCCTCGTCTATAGCTTTAGTGTGTCGAAGGCCTTCTTTGAACAAGAAGGCATCTTTCTGCGTAAGAAGAGGGCGAGGATAGGGGTCGGCGCGAGCTCGAATGGGAATACGGTGAGTGGGGCATCCAGGGCCATAGGTAGCTAGCAGGGAGGGGAAGCCGTGAGCGATATCGGGGAGGACAAAGCGTGGGGGGTAGCGTATCATCTTCGTTGCCTGGATCTGGGATTAGTAAGTCTAACCCAAGGTCTCCTTCTTCCCATCCTTCTCCGAGTTGTTCCAACTCCGAGGGCTGGACAGTGTTAGTGAGTGGTTCATAGACGGGCGGTGGTGTTTCCTCGTGGTTTGTTGGGGCGAAGTTTTCGTTGAGCAGGATGATGTTGTGGGTTTGTTCAACGATGGGAGTGTCAACACGTGGGGGGATTGGAATAGGGTCAGGTGAGGGGGAGCGAACGTGGTAGGAGGGGCTGCGGGTCCTGATGGGCGAATTTGTCCCCAGTGTGGGAGATTGATTGCCGAAGGCTCGTAATATGGTGGTAAGGGAGTCGTCTTCCCACAGTTCGCGTGCTTGTACGATCATCGCGGCGTGTTGTGCGGCACGTCGAATGAGTATTCTGGTGTTGATAGTGGCCGCTGTCGAGGGAGATGGTTCTCTAGACAGTGGCAAGTGGATGAGTGCAGGAGAGTATGGAGGGGTAGGTATGAGAGTAGCGGAGGAAGAGGTGGGAGAGTTCTGGGTGGATGACATGTCTTGTTGTATTCGGGGTGGAGTGGTGGGGAAGTAGTCGTTCGTGAATGGTGTCTTTTTATATCTGTGGTCGTCCAGCCGAAGCGGAGTAGTATTCTTTCAGGAGTTCTGGGGCGTTGAGGTCGTGGTGGTCGACCCACGAGTCGTCTGACGTGGGGTATCCTTTCCAATGTACGAGATATTGCAGTTTACATGTTCGTCCGAACCTTCTTGTGTCTAAGATTGCTTCGATTTCGTATTCTTCCTCGTTTTCGATGGTCGGTGGAGGTCGTGTAAACGGCGTGCCATATTCTTCCATCTCCTTATAAGGAAGGAGTAGGTTGACGTGAAAGACGTTATGTATCTTCATCGATGGCGGGAGTTGTAATTGATATGCAACTTTGGAAATTCTTTTTGTGATGGGGAATGGGCCGTATCTTTTAGGCATTAACTTGCGTGTTCCTCGTGTTTTGAGGTTCTTCGCTTCTAGCCATATGAGGGATCCTTCTTCCATTTCCTTGACATCTGGTTTTAGGGGTTGTTGTTTGTGTTCTAGAAGTTGTTGAGCGTCCCGTCTTGCTTCTTCTAGTAGTTTTAGACGATTGGTGGATGAGGGCATGTTGTTGTCTTCTAGATTGATGTTGATTTGGGGTTTGAACCCCATAAGGAGTTCGTGTGGTGATCTCCGTGATGTTTCATGTTTCCATGAGTTATGCGCGTATTCTGCCAGTGGAAGCATTTTTGCCCAGGAATGAGGATGAGTCGTGGTCCATGGTCTTAGGTATTGTTCTAGCCATGCGTTCATTCGTTCTGTTTGTCCGTCTGTTTGGGGGTGGAACGCGGTGGACATGTTTTGTTTGATTCCTAGGTTTTTGCATATGGCTTTGGAGAAGTTCGATGTAAATCGGGGGTCTCTGTCGGAGATGATTCTTTTGGGAATACCAAACCAGGGTACGAGGTGTTTTAGATACTCGTGTGCAACACCTGTTCCGTCAATCGTTTTGTTACATGGGATAAATTTTGTTGCTTTGGAGCATCCTTGATCGACTATGGTGAGGACGCTGTCAAATCCTTCTGATTGGGTAGATCGGTGATGAGGTCCATTGATACGAATTGGAAGGGGCCTTGTTCAACGTGTGTGTCGAGTGGAAAGGTCGTGGCTTTCTTTCTGGGTATATTGGTTTTGGACTCTTGACACTTGGCGCAACCTTTGACGTATTGTTCTACGAATTGTCGTAGTCTAGGTCCTTCATAATGTTGTTTGACTAAGTCCCAGGTGTTGGCTATTCCAGGATGTCCTGCAAAGGGGGGTGTCGTGGAATAGTCTTAGGATTTCTCGTCGCTTGTTGGGTTTGTCTGGTAAATAAGTTTTTCGTGCGAGGGATTTCGGGTGGTAGTAGTGTGGTTTTTTGTTCTCTTACCCCCTTGTTAAGGTCTTTGCGACGTGAAAGTGTGTCGGCGATGGTATGTGTATGTCCAGGGACGT
>JAGFNK010000773.1:0-22438 GCA_025769875.1 Russula earlei | reverse complement strand
AACATGAGGATTGGGGGCCATTGTGAATGCTTGGACTAGTTTTTGAAATGCTTGTTCTTCATCATCTTCCCACTTGAAGGTGTTTTTCTTTCTTTGTTAAGTTAAACAAGGGTCACGCTATCCGTGAGTATTGGTGGATAAATCGTCGATAGAAGTTGCAGAATCCCTAGAAATGCTTGTACTTCTGTAACGTTGGTCGGAGTAGGCCACTTTGTAATGCCT
Organism: Russula earlei; assembly: GCA_025769875.1. Taxonomy (NCBI): domain Eukaryota; kingdom Fungi; phylum Basidiomycota; class Agaricomycetes; order Russulales; family Russulaceae; genus Russula; species Russula earlei. The sequence continues at coordinate 22,216 of JAGFNK010000773.1, read as the reverse complement.
AATTAACTTGTCTTGGTCCATCGATATTCATCCTTGGGAGATATTGATGCCTAGGTAACTAATAAAGGTTTGTCAAAAAGCACATTTCTCTGGTTTTAGTATAAGTCATGGTCTTGGAGTGTCTTTAGGACTTTGTGTGTCCAGTCATCTAATTCATTCAAGGTTTGTGCCATGATTAGTATATCATCTAGGTAAACGACCACTCGTTCAGTGGCAATATATTTTGCTAGGATGGTGTTCATAAAGTGTTGGAAAGTGGCTGGAGCGTTGCAGAGACCAAATGTCATTATCAATGGATCAAAGAGTCCTAATGGTGTCTTGAATGCTGCAAGGTGTTCATCGCCCTATCTTAGGTGGATATTGTTGTATCCCCATCGTACATCAAACTTGGTGAAGTATTGAGCTCCTTGGAGTTTGTCGATTAATTCAGGAATCAAAGGTAGGTAGTGGATATGCGTCTTTGATAGTTGCTGCATTCAGGGCTCTGTAGTCTTGTACCAGTCGTAGATTTCCTCCTTTCTTTTCTACAAAGAAGGATAGACTGGCAATAGCTGCTTTTGATGGTCGGATAGTGCCTCTTTTCAAGTGTTCATCTAAGTATTCCTTTAAGGCTTGTAGTTCTTTGGGAGTAAGTCGATAGATACCAGAATCGCGTCAGGCGACCCCTGGTTTCAGATTGATTGCATGGTCCCATGGTTGGTGAGCAGGAAGGCATTGAGAGGCTTGTTCGTCGAAAACCTTTCGCCATTTCAAGAACTGGGCAGGGATAAGTTCATGTAATGTCTTGGGGGGTGTTTCTGCATGGGCTAGTTTGGTAGCTGTGGTTGATTTGGCTCTTATGCTGATCGTCACTGGTCTAAATGCATTGTAGATTTGTTCGTCAACACATGGGTTCAATAGTCTTTCAGTATCTGGGAAGATTAGTGCAGCAACATTTGCGAACTCAGGTTCTTCTTCTTCAGGAAAAGTAAGCGCTTGTATTTGGTAATTCTGTGTTCCAGATGCAGATGCAATGGTTATGCTTGGGTGCGTGGTAAGGCAGGTTCGGGGGCAATTCCTCAGCGTGATTGTGTCATTTGCCCAATCAATATCCAGGTTGTCATGTTGTAGCTGTCATGAACCATTCTCCGGAGAGGGCCCTTGAAGGACCCTTCCTTATAGGAGGAAACCCAGCCTCTATGGTGTCACCCTGTTCACACGAGCAAAAGGGGTGAGTAGAGGTGTCCACAATATCACGCGTGCATTGTTGCGCGAGCGATTCTCGGCACAATCAACATACAGCAAGCCCCCACTTAATGGCAACCCTTCTAGCAATAAAGGACAGTATAAGGGCCCTTCTAGGGACCCTTTAGGACGACTCTAGGTGCTCTACAAGGGGTACTAACCTGGTAATCAAAGACTCTACAACGTGTTATTAGACCAACTCTAATAACTATAGAATGAACTATAAGGCAATACTAAGGACCTTAATAGAAGTATTAGGGTCGACTCTAAGGACCCTAATAGAGCTATATAAGGGCCTTATAAGATAACACTATTCCCTAACCAATCTCCAAGTCCTCAAATGACCAGCCCTAAACTAACTAACAGGAAATGAATCAGGTGCTCGCATGTGCACTAGAACAGCAAACACGTGGACATTGAAGGCTCTTACTCATCAGGAAAAGCCTTCTTACTCAGCAGCTTACTGAGCATGACTGAGCATGCTCAGTAAGTGCACCCAACTTCTTACTCAGCACTCTATTGTGCTTGATAACAAGGTTACGACTTGTTCTCTATTTAGCAGTTCTCTTGTAGTATATAAGCGCTCAATAAAGTAGCAGACAGTCCTCAGACTGTCCATTTGTTTACAGCACTCTCCATTCCTGGGATACTCCTTTAAGGACTGTCCCCTTGTGTCTATCCTGGCCTCCTCTCTGTGTGATTGCTCTACTCTCATGGTAACCATGCCTCTCTGGTATCTGTTACTACTCTGGACTTTACTCCTTGCCCATGCCGTCTTGGACATCTATCAACTAGTCTTTGAGCTTATCCCTCGCTCTTGAACTGGATAGTTCAACAGTGAGTCTTGACAGTAGCCAATCTGTTCCTAAAATGATGTCGTGATCTCCAATGTTAGTGACAAGGAATTCTGCTTGTTCATCATGAGTAGCGCCTGTGTGCACTTGAATGCAAAGTCTTTGGATGGTGCTAAAGCGTATTAGTCCATTGGCATTTTGTGTCCCATCTACATTTTGTGCTGGCAATGGTTTGGTCATAGTTTGGAGGTGCAGGTGGTGTCTTTGTGCAAATCATTTGTGGATTATCATTCCTTCTGCTCCACTGTCGAGCAGGGCTCTTGCACCGATTTCTTTGCCACTTGTCTTCCCCACTAAAGTAACTTTCAAGGCAATAGATGGGGAGCGAATATTCTTGGTAAAACCTTGGGGTAATTGATTTCTCTTTGTAGCATACTGATTTGGACCATGTCCCTTCTCGGTGCAGAAGGGGGTCCAATTAAAAATCCATAGGAGCAGATCTTGGGCGGAGGATTGAGTCCACAAGTGTTTCTCTCCAAGTTGTCAATGATGCAACGGGAACAGGTTCTTCTTGCATAGGTTGATGTTTTCATCTTGGATGGTTGTAGCTCTGACTGTTTGGGGGTGAGATCCTTGTCGTTGGCGTCCTTGGGCTGCTTTCTTTGCTCTACATTGATTTGCCATATGGTTCTTCTTTCCACAATAATAACAGAGGTTGTTCTTGCATCAAAACTCTTTCTCTGCATCTGTGAGGGGTTTCCTTTCACTTCTGGATTCCCAGGGTCATTCATTAGGTTCTTCTTGGTACAATTTAATTTCCAATGGATTGTCTGATCCTTGAGTGTTTAATCCTCAGGCACGCACAGAGCGTCCTCCTCGAAAAGCAGTGGAATTATAGAGGTGGAAAAGGTTGTCGAATTCTCTTGCTGCTTTGACAAGGGCTGCAAGTGTAGTTGGTGTCGGTGTGATCCCTAGTATTTTCTGATATAAGGCCAGGTTAATGTTCTTCCTGAATGCGTACATCTTTGTTCTTTCATCGATGGTAGCTCGTGATGCATGGTGTGACCATTTCTGATACCATTCATTAAATGGTAGTTTTCCTTGATAATAGGTGTGCATGGTGTTAGCGGAGGCCAATTCTGCTTCTGCAGGGATGAAGTGATCAGCAAAGGCTTTCTTGAAATCATCCCATGATCCATAGTCTGCTACTGTATGAGCCATAGCCTTAGTGGTTTGTTCTCTAGCCCACGCTCTGGTGGGTGTTCCTACTTTAAAGTGGGTTAGTGCAGTGGCAACCTTCTTGCTTTCATCTGTAAAGGGGTCGCCATTGATGTAGTAATAATTGGCCAAAGCTGCCCAAAAGGCTTCTGCATTATCAGCCTTTCCATCAAAGGGTTCTGCTGCAGTTCTGACAAGGTGTGGATTGCTTGACATGGTGGGGTTCTGAGTTGTTGCAGCTGTAACAATAGGTGGGGCTGAACCTTGTAATTGAATTCTAGTTGGAGTGAGCGTTCGAGGGACTGCTTGTGGTACATTGCTAATTGTATGAGGAGTAGGTTGTTGGGTATTACGCCGGGTGGAAGGTCCTGGAGTGGTGCTTTGAGTGCTCTGAGCAGTTCCTAAGATAGCGGTAACTTCTTGAGTTGTTCTAGCTGTAAAATCAATTTCTCAATTGTTATAGTAAACCCAATGTTTTCTAGAACGGCTCCACTTGACTGGTTTGTCTAGGAGGAGGCCTGTGTAGTTATAGGGATTGAAGTCTTGAACGTTCTCTGCTCCTGGGGCTGCCACTTTAAGTTGTTTGGTGGTAACTTCGTCATTTTCATCTTCATATAACCAAGGGTCAGAAAGGTTTCCATGGTTGATAATAGGTGTACCCACAAATCTTCCTCGGTAACAGTGATCTTGGGTGTCATAGCTGAGGTTTTCAAATAGGAGTGGGATTAGATTTTCTTCTTCGTCAGTGATGTCTCTCCTAGTGCTCATAGATCTAGACAGCAGTTATAGTCCAATGGCTGTTGTTCCAAGGATATGCAATGGTGTAGGCCGGTTTCAGTCAAATGGTGTTGGGTCTTCCTTGGTGCTTTCTTAAGTGGATTCGGGAGTATTCTTTGGTGATGCTACTTTGGGTCAAGACTACTCGGGTTTTCCACAAGTATCCTTCGAATTCTGCTGCTGAGATAGCAAAGTCGTTTATCTCTCTGGTGGGATGTTGATACACCACAAAGTGTGTTGTCCTTAAATGCCAAGCCTGCGTACAATAGTTCTTGAATTCAAGTAGTTCTCTTTTCAATCGTGTAGGTAGGTTCAGAGCTAAGAAAGATTGTTCTGGCAAATAAAGATGTAGTTCAGTATTTCTAATGTCAATACTATCAGGGGATTCGACTAATGGTGATGCAAAGGGTTGGGAAGGTACGATAGGTGTAGGAATATGACTGGTAAACAGGGGTACGTAGGTGTCAGGGGGAGTAGGGGGTAATGGTCTTTCAACAAGGAATCCTCTTGCATTGGGAACTGTTTCTCTAGAGGGAGCTCACTGAGGCGTTGCACATCTTCTGTGTCAAGGAGCCAGGACTACTGAATTGGGAGGTGATAATCGCCTGGTGTCCACAGGGTGATTCCATTAGGAGTGGGAGGTGTGTCTGGTCAATAACCGCACATGCAATACTCTGCTTTGCAGTTACACTGGGTAATCCACAGATCTGTCTCAGTATCTTCTGTACTGGTGGACCAACATTCTTGACTGGTTGGGACAGTGGTTTGGATTGGCGTGAGGGGTCGAGGGACGAGGCTTGAGGCTTTGAGGACTGCTGGGACTGAATAATATGTAGGGGGACCAGTATATGAGGCATCTGGGCTGGTAATCGCCCAAGGTTGGTTGTAATCTGCATCGTATAACCAGGAGTTAGTTTCCCAGTCAAAGGTATTGTGTATTCCTGGTACGATTGTAAGTTGGACATAAGATCGGTCCTCTCTTTGTATTCTGTTAAGGTGTAGATGATAGAACTGATCTGTGAGCCGATAGTAGCTGATATAAGTCCAAGCTAAGTAGAATAAGCGATATCCCATTCTCAAGGAGTGGATAATGATGTGGTGACGTGGTTGAATGACTCTGGTCCAGAGGTTTAATTCACTGGTGCATAGGGATTGGTAGTCAACTAGTTGTCCTTGGATGTTCTTCGCTTGAGCAAGGTGCCAATATAATAGTTGTTGTGCTGGTGGCAGGAGTCGACTAAGGGTTTCAAGATATAGTGTGTGTTTGTCGTGGCTTAAGAGTTGTCCAAAAGGCAAGACTCCAAGGAATTCTTTGACAATGAGGTGGGGAAAGTCCTCGTGAGGTGGTTCAATTTCTGGTACGTCGTGTAAGTTAGTTAAAGTAGTGACAGGGAACGTGATGGAGGTCCAAGTTCAATAGTGATTTAGGCTTAAGACGTGTCGAGTGATAGTGTCTTCTTCTTCGTCTTCTTCTAAGGCGTATTCGTGAGGCACTTTAGTTAAAGCAAGAAAAGGATCTTTATTCAATCTTTATTGAAGCGTTACAAGGATGGTTCTTACTTTTTAAGAACCATGCGCAAGATCTATGGTTTCAAGATGGTACCTCTCAATTATTTTGAGAGGGTTAGAAGGGATACGAGGCGTGAAACAGAAGCGAAGTAACTGGGGGTTGAAGCGTATGGTGTCGACTGTGTAAGTCGAATAGTGATGTAAGGATACATGGTTACTGTTCTCCTTGAAATGTAAGTAACCGTAAGTGGAAGCGAGGCGTCCATCCAAGAAATCGTGTACAATAGATAAGCAAAACGAGCCCTCGTAAGCAGGGTGGTAAATAGCAGGCAAGGTAAGTAGTTTCCTAAACAAAGAGGTATTGAAGATGTAAGCAATGCGTCCGAGGGGAAAGTCAGCATCCGGGGCATATATCCCAACATTGGAACAGATGCCAAAGGGGGTGAGGCCATACTCAGTGGCGAGGGCAGTGTTGGAGGGTTCCACCGCAAAAGTGTGGATGACACGTGCTTGAAAGGCGGGTGGTGTAAGTGTCTGTGAAGGTACGATGAGCTAACTGGTCTGCAGTAGGGATGCGCAACAAGTAGTCTTGGTGATTTAAGTTGTGGAGGGGACGCCACTGCTCATGGGAATGATTGGTGGTGGGGAGGACAAAGTATTGGTGCAGATGGAAGCGAAATGTTGTGCAGGGGGGACGGTCGAGGAAGCCTTCAGGCAAGGGAGGATGGTCCACTTGCTGTTGCTCATTCTGCACTGGAGGGGGAGTGCCGACAGGGACAAAGTCGCCTGGGACAGGCTGGGGAACATTGGGAGACGATGGTGGGGCTTCTGGAGAGTACAGGATGCTGAGGGGCAAGGACGTGTCAACTGGTTTGAGGTCTTCAGTGAGGAGACGAAGGGCGGTGCGTGGAGTGGGCTGGAGAGGAGAAGGGAGATGCAGGGAAGTGTTGACAAAAGTGGGGGAGTTGGGAGTGGACACTTGAGCATTGGCTGGTCAATACAAGGATGATGAGAGACTGTCCAGATGTCAAGACACGTACTGCTGATCCATGTGGACTCAGGAGCAGGTGGGCAAGGGTCAGAACAGATGGTACGCGGTGTAGGCAGCGTTGAACAGGAGGACGAGCCAAATGACTAGAATGTACCAGATGGGGACTGGCACATGTAACTGGAGGCAGAGGTGAAGACTGGAGGCCAGTGCAGCGAGAGGGCTTTAAACAAGGCAATTGTTGAAGAGTACCTTGGAAGCGAGGGGAGTCTTTAAACTGAGCGGTTGCGGGGGAGTACCCAGGAAGATGAGAGTATCACAAATGGACAGTCTGACGACTGCCATGCTTTATTGGGGCTTATATACAGTGTGCAGGGTCGATTACAAAGAACTGGAACTATTCTAGACCCTTTGGTACCATCCAATAGGACTACAGAGGTGTCATGAACCATTCTCCGGAGAGGGCCCTTGAAGGACCCTTCCTTATAGGAGGAAACCCAGCCTCTATGGTGTCACCCTGTTCACACGAGCAAAAGGGGTGAGTAGAGGTGTCCACAATATCGCGCGCGCATTGTTGCGCGAGCGATTCTCGGCACAATCGACATACAGCAAGCCTCACTTAAAGACAACCCTTCTAGCAACAAAAGACAGTATTAGGGCCTTTCTAAGGACCCTTTGGAACGACCCTAGGAGCTCTACAATAAACACTAACCTAGTATCAAAGGCCCTACAATGTGTTATTAGACCAACTCTAATAACTATAGAACGAACTATAAGGCAATACTAAGGACCTTAATAGAAGTATTAGGGTCGACTCTAGGGACCCTAATAGAACTATATAAGGGCCTTATAAGTTAACACTATTCCCTAACCAAACTACAAGTCCTCAAATGACCGGCCCTAAACTAACTAACAGGAAATGAATCAGGTGCTCACACGTACACTAAAGCAGTGAACACGTGGACAATGGAAGCTCTTACTCATCAAGAGAAGCCTTCTTACTCAGCAGCTTACTGAGCATGACTGAGCATGCTCAGTAAGCGTCCTCTGACTTCTTACTCATCACTCTACTGTGCTTGATAACAAGGTTATGACTTGTTCCCTATTTAGCAGTTCTCTTGTAGTATATAAGCGCTCAATAAAGTAGCGGACAGTCCTCAGACTGTCCATTTGTTTACGGCACTCTCCATCCCTGGGATACTCCTTTAAGGACCATCCCCTTGTGACTACCCTGGCCTCTTCCCTGTGTGATTGCTCTACTCTCACAGTAACAGTACCTCTCTGGTATTTGTTACTACTCTGGACTCTACTTCTTGCCCACGCGGTCTTGGACGTCTATCGACTTGTCTTCGAGCTTATCCCTCGCTCTTGAACTGGATAGTTCAACAGTGAGTCTTGACAAGAGGCATAAACTTGCTGGTGTCAAGTTTCAGGCTTACTGAGTGTATTACTGATCATTGTGGAGCGATGACATCATTATGATGTCACTGTGGAGTGCTTAGTGAGCCTATGAGGTCACTGTGGAGTCGCTCAGTCAGCCATGATGTCATTGGAGCCTTGATGACATCAGATGAGTTATGCAACAGTTTCTAAGAGTTTGTGCCGCTGTTTCGGGTTCCTGGTGGCTGGGTGACCCTGTGGCTGCCACGCAATGACTACCCAATTGGGAAATGTGTGCCTGGTCATGTTATGGTGCCTTTGCAATAGCGATATCTTGCACCACAGGAGGGATAGCCCAAGAAACAGAAGGGAGTTGGTAACACAAGGTAAGAGAGGTCTCTCTTGAGTGGAATAAGACAATATACGGCCAGTACCTGGCCTTGGTTTGTAACACACCTAGATATCAAGCAAAACCTGTCAACGGCATTCCACCCCCAAACCGATGGATTATCCGAATGGAAGAACCAATGGGTAGAACAATATTTGCGTCTGGTCACAATGGACCAAACTGACTGGAGTCAATGGCTGGGGATAGCTTCAGCAGTTCATAACAACACCACCAATGTCACGCTGGGGATGGCCCCCAATCAAGTGCTCTTAGGCTACTGACCCGCATTACACCCACAAGGGGTGGAGACTAACAATGAGGGAGTAGAACAGTGGATGAAACGCATGGAGCAGAAATGACAACAAGCCCGTAGCGCCCTAAATCTAGTCGCCCAGAATCAGGGAACCCTGCAACTGGCCTACTCCAAGGGACAATACGTTTGGCTAGAGGCAGCCAACCTACAACTCCCATACCTCAGCCCCAAACTCACCCCCCGTCATCACGGACCCTTTAAGATCCTGCAAAGGGTATCACCCCTAGCCTTCCAGATACAGCTGCCAAAGAATTGGGGCATTCACGATGTGTTCCATGCGTCCCTACTGCACCCTTGTTGTCATACTGCCAAATTTGGTCCCCATACCCTGGTTATGCCCCCAACACCCATAGCCACCAAAGGGTTTCAGCCCGAGATAGGGGTCATCCTCAATCACAGAAGGCCAGGTTAACAGAAGCAACTGCAATATCTTGTACAGTGGAAAGGGCAGCCAATGAGCGACAGCACATGGATCAATCCGCAGTACCTGGGACTCCTGCCCCTGCTACCAAAATATCACAAGTCCCAGAGGGCCACCCTCCCCTTGGCTATAAAACCCCCCCACCTAAGTACCGCCAACCTCACCCAACCATGCTTCCCAAGTCCCGCACCTCCTTGCCTACCCCCACTCTTGTTGATGCCAATGTCGTCGTCCCAGCAGGACCCCTCTCCCCCAGGTCAATCGCCGTGGTCCTCAACTGCCAGCCCGACCTCGACCCCAACACCCTCCGTGGGATGGTGGCTGGGGTTCTTCTCATGGTGGCTGCGTGCGAAATGGAATTGGCCACGCGTACAGAGGCCCTCCTACGCACCAAATTACAAGCCTCCCATCAGGCTGACACCCTCATCAACCTCACCGACCACCTTCGACAGGCCACTAAATGACCCATGATCGCCATTTGCCCTGAGGGATTTGTCCCCAACATGGGACATGCCCCAGGACTTTGGCTCCCTGGGACCAAGGGACGCACGCAGCTTGCACATTTTGTCCAGCGTGGCCCTCATTCCCCCACCATGGTTGTTGGAGTCATGCGGGACTCCCCAGACAACCCACACATCGGCATGGAGATCTTTGCCAGCCCAGTCGACGACCCCATTGGCCCCATTGATGTCCTCCCCACTTGGCTCCTTAAGCAGATGGGGGCCAACTCTCCCACCTTCCACTGATTACTCGAGGAGGTGAGCAAGGCCGACGACTTGGGACTGGCTGCTGACGTCCAGCAATACAGGGGCTGGGACAAGCATATCATCGCCCTCCAAGCCGACATCGCCCAGAAGGAGGCCGAGCTTAGGATGGTGTGGGAATCCCAAAACTGCGCATGCTACTGACTCGAGGCCACGTGACTCCCCGACCATGTCTCTCACATTCGCGTGTCGTGGGATGGCACCCCTTACGCGTGCCACGTCTCCCTGGCCAGATGGTGCAACCATGGTCCAGGACGTCCCAATCTCGACGAGGGTGATGACACCACCAGCCCCATCTGTGCCCCACGTTGCATGGGAAGTCGCAACGGTCGCATGGTTCGACTGTTCGAGTTTTGATGTGGTGCTGCAGCACAGTAACGAGGGAAACATGGGGCTGCTTGATAAGTGTATATAAAGACCTGCCCTATGCCTAAGAGAGGGCAAGTCGAATCTTTTGTCGTATTCTCCCCATGAACAATATATCGTGTTTCATCTCTCTCTCTCTCTTTCTCTCCCTCTCCCGTTTGAAGCCACGTCGGACATGCGCTTACCTAAAGTTCCCACGATCGAACTCTGAGTACCGTACATGGCAGTGACAGTAACCGTCCATCACGGGATGGACGGATCCGTAGTATGGGTACCATACCTGTGCCATTCAAGCTCATCCCACCCACCCGTCTGTCTCAATGATAGAGTGGGACCACACCTGTCCAATCCATCAAAAAATGGCCATCAATGGCATTAGATGGCATTTTTTACAGGAATATCCAAATAAACTTTATTTTTTCATTGAGCCACCGAAACTCAAACTTGTTGTTGCCAGGGCCCCCACCAAGACCATTGAGGGATACCCATTGTTCATGGCCATGCCACCATCCCCTCTTTTCAATCCCAGTCCTCAACAAACAGGACTTGCCATGACAGATCAGCCTGCCTGAGGACCAGATGGTCAACTGCTTGATGCATCCAAAATCATCTGGTTCAATGATGCAGATGATTCCCAACCTATTCAACCAGGTTCTTGCATGCAACAAGGTAGTAAGTAGTTTGTTCAACATAATTTGAGTGCTTCCACAAAGTACTTACTCATCTTTCCAGGTCAAGGTTCTCATCCAGTCCGATCCAATGCAGGTACACGATTAGCCGCAGCTATTGCTGTGGAGAAGCTTGACAAATTTGAGAATCCTGTTCGATTGTCCCACCAGCACCCTGTGCAGTCTTGCAAACACAAGGCCCCTGCAAAGCACAAGCAAGCTGTCATGGATGACACCAATACTGATGCAGACAATACTGACTTCACCACTTCTTCTGCTGAGTATGGATCAGAGGATCCTAGTGATGCCACAGAAATAAGTAATGAAGAGGTACAAAATATCTTAACATGATTCCATGGTCAGGCAAATTAACACTTTGCAGATAGCTGATATGTTACCCTCAAAAACCATACCGGAAGTCAGCAATAAAAAGGGCCGCATGCATGTCCTGAAACCAAAGATCAAGATGAAATCAATGCCTGCACCCCCAAAGAAGAAGGCAAGGACTTGCTCTGTCGAGGTTGAGGAGATTGATGACACAGATAGCCCCCGCTGGACTGCGGTAGGCTCATTCAAAACCCCTAACTCCAAAAAGGTATGTTTTGCTTTCCATTTCTCACATTTTTGTCACATTGTGGGTTTTTATAGAAGGCTTGAAATGTAAAAAGGAGTCCAGTATATTTATTCTACAAAGTCATCAGCAAAGGGTCACATGGTAGTCTAGGAGAAGATGGTGATGTACATTAGGTGTTACGGCATCGCGGCCATAAGAGCGTTAGCTCAAGGTTCAATGGGGCCAAGTCCCTGTGACTTGGTTTAAGGGTTCAGTGGGGCCGGCTCAAAGAGACCGGATCAAAGGTTTAGCGTCTCAAGGCTGAGTCAGACAATGACTCAGTCCGCAGACAGGGTCGATCTCCTGGTTTCACAGAAGAGGAGGACAGTGAGAGAGAGACAGAGGAGGAAGAGGAACACAAGGGTTCCTTGAGGTGTGCTTAGGTCAAGCAAAGTGTAGGCCAGCACAAGCAAAGTTGTGATTGAGAGAGAGGGTACAGGGCAAGGGATGCGACAGGAAATGGGACAAAGCTAAGCTTGGGGCATTCCCCAGCTTTTACAGGCACTTAAATACTGTATGTAGCGAGGCTGTACAGTACTATATGTGGAACAATAGATAAAAGTGAGCCAATAGCAGAAGAGACTCAACAATAGGTAAAACAATAGGTGAAACACAATGAATGAAACATCAAGGGCCATCAGCATCAAAGGATGAAACAGTAACCAAGGGGATGGGGGTGCAAGAAGAGAACAATAAGAAATGTTTTGGGACGAACCAAAAGAGGGGTAGATCACAACATCATGCCCCCCTCTGTTGAGATCTGCACTGCCCAGAGTCTCAGGTGTGTTGTGATGTGATCACAACTCGGATGCGCTGACGCGTCGGATCACCCAGACCGGGCATCACCGGCTCAGCTCATACGCTGCAGCACGTGTTAGTTACATTGATAGAGTGATTTAGGACAATCGGTAGCTACTTACAACTGATCCTCAGACTTACTTAGTGATCCGTGATGGTAGTTAACTGTACTGCATCTAGTGGCGGTCTCAGGTACTTAAGAACGCCACAAAGTACGTAGATCACTTCAGTTTTGTGTCAACCAAACTGAAGTGAGTATTTACACTATGACATCTTATCTCACAGTACTGACGACGCATTGTAGCTATTGTCTGATAGGTACATTATTTATATCAGTTTTGTGTCAACCAAACTGAACTATTGTCTGATAGATCTGCCTGCGATCTTATCATCTGCTGCTATCTAATCACACATACTGCGTCTATTTTCAACAGGTTATGGGCCCTGCCCGTATCTAAAATCCACAGAGATCACCACACACATTTATTCCTATAACACCTCCCTTCCCCACAAACCTCTGTCATCAGACGACATCTTACTCCCTTGGCCCCTGGAACCAAAGGATTGACACGCGCGCAGTTACATCACGCATCAAAGATACTGATTTGATCTCTAATTGATCCGGCTACAATTGCTCCACTGGTCCAGATTGGCAATTCACCTCATTACATCATATGGCACCCACATTCACTATCCCCTCGGGAACGCCCCTGGAGATCTTAGATTCATCAAATTGGACTACTTGGTCATTTCGCTTCGAGGCCATTACCCGAATGAATGGTTTCCGGCGTCATCTTATCGATACAAAACCCTCTGGAGATAGCAATTGGGACGTTGAAGAAGACATACTGTTAGGTGTCTTCCAGCTCCATCTCCAGAAAGATATATATGCAGAGTTAAGCGATAACACCAAGTTCGACACCTGTAAACTCAAGTGGGAACAACTTAAGACTACTTGCATCGGTGTTGGATCTATGTCCCTACATAACTCTTGGACCGCCTTCACGTGTTTTGATCTAGATGACACCAGCCCGATGTTCCCACAACTACAGAAATTGAATGATACTAGGATCAATCTTCAGAACAATGACATGCCCGTCACCGATCTCCAATTCAGTCTCACTCTAATTCAGTCACTTCCCAGCTCTTACTCTGGTCTTACACAAGCTACCCTCGGCTCTAATCTTCCAAACAAACTTTCCCCGAAAGCCATTCAGGAACACATTCGCAATGAAGAGAGTCGTCGGGCCGGCTCCTCCGCTTCCCTTAACAAAATTGCTCCAGTCAAAAAACAGGACGATAAAAACAAAATAAAATGTTATTATTGCAACAAAGCTGGTCACAAGAGTCCTGAGTGCCGGAAGAAGAAAAAGGATGAGGAGGAGAAGGCGAAGAAAAAGAGGGAGTCTGGCGTGGACACTAACAGAAAGGTCAACGCACACATAGTAGAGACTACTGCTACAATTACAGAGATCTCGGATGATGAAAATGACATTCGCATTTCCCTTTACTCGGCGACTAGATCGCGCTGGATGATTGACTCAGGAGCCACCCATCACATCAGTCCGTTCTGGACCGACTTCATCACTTACGCTCTGGCCACCGGATCAGTTAACCTCGGTGGTCACGCTATCATCAAGCAGATTGGGACCGGATCTGTATCCGTCCTACCATCTGGAGGCATTGGGAAGTTTCCATTAACCCTCACCGATGTCATGCATGTTCCGGAAGCCGATGCACGCTACTTCTCAGTCAGCGTGTTGCTCCAAAGGGGGGGACATATCACTTTTACTCAGAACGCATGCCAAATCTACTACAAAGATCGGAAAGTCGCGCAAGGATACCTGGAGAATAACCTATTCTATATTGACTTTTCATCTCCGGCCCTACACACGCAGGCGGGGGTGCTACCGCTTAACATCTGGCATCAGCGCATGGGACATATGTCCTCACGCACGCTAATCAAATATGCTCATTCCGTCAAGGGAATCTCGCTTAGTTCAGCGGATCGCGATCAGTCACCTTGCCCCGGGTGTGAACTCGGCAAACAGATGCAACTTCCTTTCCTGGCTTTGCCTAAGCGATCGGATCGGCGTCTACAGATCGTGCATACTGACTTAGCCGGTCCGATGCAGACCCGGTCGATCCGAGGTGCAACTTATTGGGCAACATTTATCGACAACTACTCCCGTTATGGGGTAGTGTACTTCCTCAAAAGTAAAGATCAGTGTGCTGATGTGTTCAAAAAATATCTCGTGTGGTCAGAAAACCAGACCAACGATAAGATCAAAGCACTACACTCGGATCGTGGAGGGGAGTACTTGTCCGGTACCCTCAGATCGGTCTTAGATCAAAAGGGAATTGAGCATAGATTGACAATGCCAGGGTCACCACAGCAGAATGGCGTAGCGGAGAGATGGAACCGGACCCTCGAAGACAAGATGCGTGCTATGCTACACGGTGCCGGTCTTACTCTGGGTTTCTGGGAGCTTGCTACTGACGCAGCAGTCCATATCTACAATCGCTCTCCTACACGCGTTCTCCGGTGGAACACACCTCACTCAGTCTGGACGGACGGACAAGTTCCGGACGTTTCCTATTTCCGCATCTTTGGATGTAAGGCGTATGTACACACGCCTGCTAACAAACGAAAGAAGCTCGATCCGAGATCGGTCAAGATGATTTTTGTTGGGTACGAGTCTGGATCTAAGGGTTACCGACTCTGGAATCAATCCACCCGAAAGCTGTTCTTATCGCGCGATGTCACTTTCAATGAGCGCATACTGCCTGCTAGGGGAGACCTTACTGACACTCCTCCTCCTGCACAACCCTTGGTCTTCATGGGACCGGTTTCTTTCACTGCCCCACTTCTGCACGAACCGGATGGCTGCGGACTTAGTCCTGCACCTCCGGAAACCCCACTAGACCCCAATACACCTAATTCACTTTACCTTACCCCTCCCACTCAGCCCTTTCCACATACTCCACCGCGCCATGTTCAGCCTGTGCACCAAGTCCGCTTGCGTCAGCCTCACTCAGCATTGCCGGGACCATCCTTTGGTCCACCGCGTCCACCCTCACCTAGGCGTCTTCGCCCTAACCCGCGTTCTAATCCTAGATTTCTCACTTCTAACGCAAATGCGGGGGGGCGCCTATCGCATACGGCACTATTAGCAACGGCAGAGGCGATCACTCTGGCTACATTTCGGGAAGCGATGTCCTCGGACTCCACCGATCAATGGAGAACCGCGTGTCAATATGAAATTGATGCACTCGCTAAGAATGGTACCTGGGAGCTTGTAGATCTGCCGCCGGGCCGCAAGGCCGTGCAATCTTGATGGGTGTTTGCACACAAATCTGATGGTAGATTTTGCACGCGTTTAGTCGCAAAGGGGTTCACCCAAGTGGAGGGGATTGATTATGATGAAACTTTCTCACCAGTTGCCAGATTTGAGTCTTTGAGACTACTCCTAGCGTTGGCCACGCTAGAGGATTGGGAGATCCATCAAATGGACGTCAAGTCGGCGTTCCTTAATGGCACACTGGAGGAAGAGATCTACATGGAGCAACCACAAGGTTTCATCACTCTGGAACAAAAAGACAAAGTCTGTCGGTTAAAGAAGGCTCTCTACAGCCTCAAACAAGCCTTGCGTGCATGGAACTTACAGTTTCATGGAGTTCTCACTGGGCTCGGCTTCACGCGCATGCACTCAGATGCTGGGGTTTATCATCGCCAAGACGCGGGGGGAACCATAATCATTATCCTCTATGTCAATGATGTCACCATCTTAGGCGATTCACTCCCACTGATTGCAGACATTAAGAATTCATTGTCCACGCGCTATGAAATGACTGATCTAGGCGAGATCGACTCCTATCTTGGGATTCGTGTCACACGTGATCACTCAGCTAAGCGACTAGACATTGATCAATCTAGGTACATCTCAGAGATCATCAATCGCTTCGGGATGGCGGATTCCAATCCGGTCCGCACTCCGCTGCCCTCTGGGGCAGATGTCCACTTGGTCAAGCACTCCGGGGAGGCAACGCCTGATGAAATAAAGCATTTTCAACGCATCATTGGCAGCCTTCTCTATGTGCAGATCGGGACATGACCAGATATATCATTTGCAGTCTCTCGACTTGCCCAATACTCATCCAATCCCTCATCGCATCATCTACGCCTTGCCAAATATGTACTATCTTATCTTAACAGCACTTCAGATCTAAAGCTGCATTATGATGGTGCACACGATACTGGATTACACGGGTACTCCGACTCTAGCCTTGGAGACAATGCAGATGACTACTGTTCCACCTCGGGCTATGTCTTCCTACTTTCCAGCGCTGCAATCTCCTGGACCTCATGCAAACAGAAGACTGTTGCCCAAAGTACCACTCAAGCCAAATATATGGCCTTAGCCGACGCAGCTAATCAAGCCGCGTGGTATCGGAGCTTCTTCTCCGAGATTGGCTATCAGATCTCCGATCCGATTCTGCTTCATGGTGATAACAAAGGCGCCGTTGACCTCGTGCTCAACCCAGTCACCGGAAGACGGTCGAAGCATATCCCTATCAAGCATCACACCATCCGCCAATACATTGAGGACGGACTGATCATACTTATCCGTACTCCCACAGGAGAGATGCTTGCAGATGGTCTCACCAAGCCGCATACTCACGCGCTGCTCCGGACCTTCGTCGATGGGTTGGGTCTTAATTGATCTAATCTACCGACTGCCTTAATCACGGGGGGGTGTTGAGATCTGCACTGCCCAGAGTCTCAGGTGTGTTGTGATGTGATCACAACTCGGATGCGCTGATGCATCGGATCACCCAGACCAGGCATCACCGGCTCAGCTCATACGCTGCAGCATGCATTAGTTACATTGATAGAGTGATTTAGGACAATCGGTAGCTACTTACAACTGATCCTCGGACTTACTTAGTGATCTGTGATGGTAGTTAACTGTACTGCATCTAGTGGCGGTCTCAGGTACTTAAGAACGCCACAAAGTACGTAGATCACTTCAGTTTTGTGTCAACCAAACTGAAGTGAGTATTTACACTATGACATCTTATCTCACAGTACTGATGACGCGTTGTAGCTATTGTCTGATAGGTACATTATTTATATCAGTTTTGTGTCAACCAAACTGAACTATTGTCTGATAGATCTGCCTGCGATCTTATCATCTGCTGCTATCTAATCACACATACTGCGTCTATTTTCAACACCCTCATGCTTAGTTTTCTGAACTAATCGGTCTCAGGGCCTGACTCACGGAGTTCATCACCCTTGACCTCTGGCCATGTGCTCTGTGGTCCTGTTGCCCTAGGGCAGAAGCCCCTATAGCTTTGGTGGGTCCTCCTGAGTATGCAATCCACCTGTCCACTGCAATTAGTATGAGGTTTATTGCAGTCCTTGTTCCAGTGACCCCTAGTATTGCAATGTTTACAGACATGTTGTCATTTCTGGAGTTGGTGACACTGTGCTTTGGTCATACATGCAGGGGGGGCTAGTGGGTAGTGGAAGGGAAGGGGGGGGCGGATGGTTCTTTTGACTTTTCGATTCTGTCATAGCTCCCTGCTAGTGAGTAATACAGTCCAGTGCCACAAGTGAGACCTCCATCAGTCATCAGATTATTGAGTTGGTGATGGACTCAGATGGAAGTATTGTTGGCTCAGAGACGGCTGCAGATGGTGGCAGTTTCCCTGGTGTGGGATTGAATTTCATGGAGTCGGTCAGCAAGCTGTCCTTGAAGAACACTTAAGGCTCCTTGGATAGAGGCATGCTTGCCCTCCAAGACCTTCAACTGAAATGAACTGGTACAGAGGCGGTAGACATCAGCAAGGGCACCAGGGTCATGAAGGTTCTCGAGAGCTTGGGCGACGTCAAAATGAAAGGGGTGGTCCTTAATTAAGAGGTGAAGGTCAGAGGCAGTGGTGGCAGGATGGGGGGCAGAAACGACAGGCCGAGCTATGAGCTTTTCTCCATAGGCGGGCTCTCCTCAACCCATGGTCCCTAGAAGCATGGGTTCATCATTGTATAAAGCTATATGTAAGTATGGTAATAGACGTTTTCGTCCATTAACATTAATGTAGAAAGGGGGGAACATGCGTGTACGGTTCATAAACAAACCAGGGGGGGCCAGGATGAGTGGGATCTGTCTCAGTTGGGGTAGGCGAGGGGGTCCCTTCACGGATGGCGAGCAGATTGAGGGTGGCGGCAAGGTCTTGGAGTTTGGCCTCATCTGGGACAATGAAGGTGCGCTGGTCAATGATGTGTTGTACAATTTCAGGTGAAAGGGGTTCTTGTTTGATAGTAGGGGAAGGGGTAAGAGCAGGCAAAGGGGATGAAGAGGGGGCTGGGGAAGACATGGGAGTGTTGTAGGTTGAAGTGGCGTGTTCATGGTGCCAAGCTGACCATTCTGAAGGAGTGGGGGTATTTATGGAAGCTGATCGTGTAATGTGATTCCAAACCAAATCTGTAAGTACTGCCCTTCGCATGGGTAAATGAAACTCTGAAAAATAGGGGTCCATCATGAGAAGTTGAAAGCCGCGGAAGTTGCCAGGAGAGAGAATTCCAGAAAAGAGTTGTTCTCTGGCAGCTAAATTAAAAATGGTATATCTGCAGTTGGGGATAGCGGGGTCATTAACTGAATAAGAAGGGGGGTTATGTGAGCTAATTCAGGGGAGTAATGTACGTTGTTGTATCATAAGTGTTTGGAATTGATGTTCTAAGTTGTCCAGACTTTCATCTGAGTGATGGGGTTCTGTGGGATCAGAGTCAGTGGTAGACATAGTGCAGAGTTTAGTGGGTTGTTGTGGGTGAAAGGTAGCAATGGCATCTTGGGCATTTTTAAGGTTCAAGAGGGGTTCCCAGGTGTCTTCTGCCATGGAGTACCCTTTCCACCAGACTCTGTACTGGAGTTGGTTCCTATGGAGACGTTGGGCAGTGACCTTCTCAACCTCGTATTCTTCTGAGAGGAGGTCAGGGGGGGGGTTCAGGGAAGTTAGGGCCATGTTCGGCCATTTCAGTGATGGGTGATAGAAGGGAGGCATGGAAGACATTGTGGATGCTCCATTTAGGGGGAAGGCGGAGTTGGTAGACAACATGGGAAATTCTTTTAGTGATGACAAAAGGTCCAAACCATTTAGGACGGAACTTCTGAAACTGATGGGGGGTTTTTAGGTTAGTCCCTTCTAGCCAAACCTTTTGTCCTTCTTCAAACCCTTTGAACTTGGTTTCCTCAACCCAGTGGTTTTGTGCCTTTTTCATTGCTTCTTGGGCCAATTCTTGCATATCCTTCAGAGCTTGGAGGCGTTCTTGAATCCCTGGGAACTTAGACTTTAGCTGGGTGCTGAGTCCCTGTGGGTTAAAGCCAATGAGCAACTCGTAAGGGGTTTGTTTGGTAGTTGTGGATTTGTGAGCATTGAAATGGTACTGGGCTATGGGAAGCCAGTGTGCCCATTCTTCCTGTTTCTCTCTGGTGTAGATGCGGAGATACGTTTCCAGGGTTTGATTAGTTCTTTCAGATTGTCCGTCAGTTTGAGGGTGGTAAGCAGTACTCAGATTTTGGTTAATCCCCAGGATTCTAGAAACTTCTTTGAACAGATCAGAGGTGAAGTGGGAGTTGCAATCGGAAATGATTTTTGAAGGGACCCCAGTCCAAGGGAAGGCATGTCGTAAAAATAATTTAGCCATTTCTAGGGTTCCCATATCCTTATGGCATGGTATGAATATTGCCGCCTTGGTAGAGTCATGGTTGGTGATGGTCATAATGGTGTTGTTCCCTTCTGATAGCGGGAGATCGATGATCCAGTCAATTGCTATGGTTTGAAATGGTTTTTGGAATTCGGGGGGAATTGGATGAACTGGAGGACGAGTGGGGTGTGTGGAGGATTTGTTGGCCTGACAGGTAGCGCAACCTTGAATGTAATCTTGGATGAAATAGCCCATTTTGGGCCACCAGAAGGATTCTTGAATTGAGTACAATGTTCGGGCAATTCCTGTGTGTCTGCCAAGAATACTGTTGTGGTAGGTGTGTAAAATTTTTTGTAAGAGGGGTTCTTGATATGGTACCACCAGTTTCCCATCTTTGAACAGTGCACCTTCTTCTTCTTGAAGATCGTGTTTGACCTTCCACATGAGGAGGTCTGACTTTTGGTTCCTTTGTTTGGTTAGGACTTGGGTATAGAGGTCCTCTGTATGAAGCGTGCAAATGAAAAGTTTATCAGGGAGTGCCGTGATGTTTTGGTTATCTCCTGATCCATCGTTATGGTCAGGTCGTTGTGAAAGGGCATCCACACAATTGGAAGTTCCGGGTTTGTGGTGAATTTCGAAGTGGTAGTCTGCTAATGTGGAAATATAACCCACAATTCTTTGGTTGATTTTGTGGGGGAGTCAGTAGTGGGCAAGGTTGGCATGATCAGTAAAGATCTTGATGGGGTGTCTTGTTCCAACCAATAGGTATCGCCAGTGTTGGAGTGCAAGGATCAAGGCTAGGAACTCTCTATCCCAAACCGGGTAGTTTCTTTCTGCCTTGTTGAACACATGCAACATGTTACCAATCTTTTTCCTTTTTCCTCTTGGGTCTTTTTGAAATAGAATCACTCTGGTGGCAAATTGTGAGGTGTCAGTTTCTAATTTATTAGTGAAAGAAATGGGCTGAGAGCTGGCCAAGAAAACACAACTCGACGTGATATCGCAAGCACGGGAAACCGTCACGTGCCATCAGGGTCTCGGGGGTGGGAATTGGCCGGTCGCGTGTCGAAGGAGGCTGAAAAACAAAGGATAGGGAAGAGGGTATTTAGAAAACTGAAACAGGAAATAAAAGGAAAAACGCACGCACGCACGCACGGTGAAAAGAAAGCCAGCTGGAACAGGTCAAGCGCAATAATCGCAGATCGTTGAACATTCGAGTGACTTGTCATTTGAGGCCAAGCTTGATGGTGGTATTATCGTTGCGGACCTGGCCGTGCTGTTACTATGACAGGTTAGAAATCGAGAGTGAATCGAGAAGGAAAAAAAAAAAAAGGAAACGCATACAGGCCACTGTGGTGCCGTCCTCGCGTTTTGCAGCAAATGAGTAGAAATTTAAAAAAATGCACCGAGCCCGCGAAACGAAAACGCACCGCGCGCACTGGAGTTGGGTAGAGGAGATGGGAGGAGGGGGAGGACGGAGGACAGGACAGGACAGGGATGCGGAATGTGTCGTGGTCGCGCGACCCCTAACGCGCGAGAACGCGAGAATGTCGCGCACGCGGGAAGCACAGTTGTGTGCCATTCGGGGTTCATGCACACCCCACCGTCGTTGGCCAGGGCCGCGCGAGGGATTTGAAAGCGGTGAGAACGGCCCTTTTTGGCGTGCAAATGGCCGCGTCCATGCGATGCGTTGACCCGTCGCTCACAGGAGGCCCTTTTTGGCGGCGTGGGTCAACAGGAGCAGAGGGGAGGGGAGAGGAACGCCGCGCGCTCGGGAACTGGCATGTATAGGAGCTGAAGAGGAAAAGAAAATATCAAAAACCGTATAGAAATGAAAACGAAAAAACGCACGCGGTCGTGGTCATCGCGAGGTAGTCATATCCATGGCCGAGTCGTCATGGTCACCACTGCAGGGGAATGGGTGCCAGTGGGTGGAGGAGAGCGCTGCCGTGAGTGCCATAAGCACATCGCCTGAAGCCCAACAGGGAACTGTTGTATTGGGAAGGAGAGGATGAGAGAGCGTGTGAAGAAGTGAAAGAAAAAAAAAAACGCGCACCGGGTTTCGTGATTCCACTGAATTGTTCTAGTGGCCATTTTGATCATGGTCTGGGCGTTGACCCCATGGGCGGCCGTTGACCGGTCTTGGACGTCCAGAGAGGGTGGGGTGGAGGAGAGGGCGGAGGAGAGGAAAAAGGGGAAGAGAGAAGCGCGCCGCTCGCTTGAGCATTCGAGAATTCGACGACGTCAATTAAGGGCGTGCTTGACATTCGAGGTGCCGTCGCAGCAC
>JAGFNK010000772.1:0-22452 GCA_025769875.1 Russula earlei | reverse complement strand
TCCTATTGGATGGTACCAAAGAGTCTAGAATAGTCCCAGTTCTTTGTAATCGACCCTGTACACTGTATATAAGCCCCAATGAAGCATGGCAGTCGTGAGACTGTCCATTTGTGATACTCTCATACTCCTGGGTACTCCCCTGCGACCACTCAGTTTAAAGACTTCCCTCGCCTCCAAGGTACTCTTCAACGACCGCCTTGTCTAAAGCCCCCTCGCTGCACTGGCCTCCAGTCTTCGCCTCTGCCTCTTGCAACACTTACCAGTCCCCATCTGGTACCTCCTCGTCGTTTGGCTCGTCCTCCTGTTCAACGCCGCCTTCGCCGCGTATCATCTGTTCCGACCCTTGCCCACCTGCTCCTGAGTCCTTAGTGATCAGCAGTACGTGTCTTGACAGGAACAGGCTGAGTGGGAGGGGTAAGGTAAAGTGAATTAGGTGTATTGGGATCTAGTGGGGTTTCCGGAGGTGTAGGACTAAGTCTGCAGCCATCTGGTTCGTGTGGAAGTGGGGCAGTGAAAGAAACCGGTCACGTGAAGAGCAAGGGTTGTGCAGGAGGAGGAATGTTAGTAAGTTCTCCCCTAGCAGGCAGTATGCGCTCATCGAAAGTGACATTGTGCGATAAGAACAGCTTTCGGGTGGATTGATTCCAGAGTCGGTAACCCTTAGATCCAGACTCATACCCAACAAAAATCATCTCGACCGATCTTGGATTGAGCTTCTTCCGTTTGTTAGCAGGCGTGTGTACATACACCTTACATCCAAAGATGCAGAAATAGGAAACGTCTGGAACTTGTCTGTCCGTCCAGACTGAGTGAGGTGTGTTCCAATGGAGAACACATGTAGGAGTGCAATTGTAGATATGGACTGCTGCGTCAGTAGCAAGCTCCCAGAACCCCAGAGTAAGACTGGCAGCATGTAGCATAGCGCACATCTTGTCTTTGAGGGTTCAGTTCCATCTCTCCGCTATGCCATTCTGCCGTGGTGTCACTGGCATTGTCAATCTATGCTCAATTCCCTTTTGATCTAAGACCAATCTGAGGGCACCGGACAAGTACTCCCCCTCCGCGATCTGAGTGTAGTGCTTTGATCTTATCGTTGGTCTGGTTTTCTGACCACACAAGATATTTTTTAAACACATCAGCACACTGATCTTTAGTTTTGAGGAAGTACACTACCCCATAACAGGAGTAGTAGTCGATAAACGTTGCCCAATAAGTTGCACCTTGGATAGACCGGGTCTGCATCAGACCGGCTAAGTCAGTATGCACGATCTGTAGACGCCGATCTGATTGCTTAGGCAAAGCCAGGAAAGGAAGGCACGTCTGTTTGCCAAGTTCACACCCTGGGCAAGGTGACTGATCGCAATCCGCTGAACTAAGTGAGATTCCCTTGACAGAATGAGCATATTTGATTAGTGCGCGTGAGGACATATGTCCCTTGCGCTGATGCCAGATGTCAAGCGGTAGCACCCCCGCTTGCATGTGTAGGGCCAGAGATGAGAAGTCAATATAAAATAGGTTATTCTCCAGGTATCCTTGCACAACTTTCCGATCTTTGTAGTAGATTCTGGCATCCGTTCTGAGTAAAATGTGATATGTCCCCCCCTCCGGAGCAATGCGCTGACTGAGAAGTAACGCGCATTGGCTTCTGGAACATGCATGACATCTGTGAGGGTTAATGGAAACTTCCCAATGCCTCCGGACGGTAGGATGGATACAGATCCGGTCCCAATCTGCTTGATGATAGTGTGACCTCTGAGGTTAACTGATCCAGTGGCCGGAGTGTAGGTGATGAAGTTGGTCCAGAACGGACTGATGTGATGGGTAGCTCCTGAGTCAATCATCCAGCGCGATCTAGTCGCCGAGTAAAGGGAAATGTCACGGTAACTAGCCTTGTCAGTTCACAAGCAGAAAGCAAGTCGATGATAGAGAGGTATTCAAGAAACGGGCTGGTTCCCATGTATAATGAGTAAGGATCCCTGCAGCGGTCGAAGTGTTTTATGCTAAACAGGTTATGGCCAATAGACCCTTCCTAGTACGACTCGGTCCGTTGAGAAGCTAGGGTAAGTTTGTAATGGGATAGACTAGGGCTGGTTCCACTAGCTATATGCGTTCAAGTCCATCGGGACCTTGAACAACGCAGAGAGAGTAGAGGAAGGTAGGTCTTAAAGGAGGAGAGCTCTTCTCAGGAGAGTGAAGAGAGACTCTTAGGGAAGGAAGGGAAAGGCGAAGAGTAGATGGTAGATGGTGTGTTGAGAGTTGATGAAATGGAGAGGTGTTTGTGAGTTAAGTTTGTGAGAGTGAAGTGGGTTGCTGGCGAATATGTTTGGACAAGAGTAGGTTGGATTCTACAAGAGACCAAGCTTAGGGCTTTGGTCACAAAGTACTGAGCTTATATATACAGGAGAAGCGCAGCAATAGCTGCGCTTTGACTGTGCTACTAGTATAGTAGGAGTCATAATAAGTAGGAGTCATAGGAATGAGGCCACGAATGAGTCAGAACCAAGTAACTGTGCTGCACAGTAGGTGCGCAGCATTGCACAGTCAAAACTAAGAAGTAAATATAAATGGAAAGAGAACCAAACAAAGGGAAAGTAACAGCAATCCAGTGTTACCTGGACGTGTATGGATCACATGATAACACAGAAGGGATCACAAGACATAAGAGATCACGAGATTAGTAAGTAAAGGGACGTACGAAAGCAAGCAGTCCATAGCAAAGAGTAAGAGGTAAACGTAAAAGGAAAATGGTGTAACAGGAAATGCGAATGTCATTTTCATCATCTGAGATCTCCATAATAGTAGCAGTAGTCTCTACTATGTGCACATTGACCTTTCTGTTAGTGTCCACGCCAGACTCTCTCTCTTTCTTCACCTTCTCCTCATCCCTTTTCTTCTTCCGGCACTCAGGACTCTTGTGACCAGCTTTCTTGTAATAATAACATTTTATTTTGTTCTTATCGTCCTGTTTCTTGACCGGAACAACTTGTTAAGGGAAGCGGAGGAGCCGGCCCAATGACTCTCTTCATTGAGAATGTGTTCCTGAATGGCTTTCGGGGAAAGCTTGTTTGGAAGATTAGAGCCAAGGATAGCTTGCGTAAGACCAGAGTAGGAGCTGGGTAGTGCCTGAATTAGAGTGAGACTGAGTTGGAGATCGGTGATGGGCATGTCATTGTTTTGAAGATTGATCCTAGTATTATTCAATTTCTGTAGTTGTGGGAACATCGGGCTGGTGTCATCTAGATCAAAACGTGTGAGGGCGGTCCAAGAGTTATGTAGGGACATAGATCCAATGCCAATGCAAGTAATCTTAAGTTGTTCCCACTTGAGTTTACAGGTGTTGAACTTGGTGTTATCGCTTATCTCTGTGTATATATCTTTCTGGAGATGGAGCTGGAAGACGCCTAACAGTATGTCTTCTTCAATGTCCCAAGTGCTATCTCCAGAGGGCTTTGTATCGATAAGATGACACCGGAAACCATTCATTCAGGTAATGGCCTCAAAGCAAAATGACCAAGTAGTCCAATTTGATGAATCTAAGATCTCCAGGGGCATTCCCAAGGGGATAGTGAATATGGGTGCCATATGATGTAATAAGGTGAATTGCCAATCCAGACCAGCAGAGCAATTGTAGCTGGATCAATTAGAGATCAAATCAGTATCTTTGATGCGTGATGTAACTGCACGTGCATCAATCCTTTGGTTCCAGGGACCAAGGGAGTAAGATGTCGTCTGATAACAGAGGTTTGTGGGGAAGGGAGGTGTTATAGGAATAAATGTGTGTGGTGATCTCTGTGAATTTTAGATACAGGCAGGGCCCATAACCTGTTGAAGATAGACGCAGTTTATGTGATTAGATAGCAGCAGATGATAAGATCGCAGGCCAATCTATCAGACAATAGTTCAGTTTGGTTGACACAAAACTGATATAAATAATGTACCTATCAGACAATAGCTACAATGTGTCATCAGTACTGTGAGATAGGATATCATAGTGTAAATACTCACTTCAGTTTGGTTGACACAAAACTGAAGTGATCTGCATACTTTGTGGCATTCTCAAGTACCTGAGACTGCCACTGGATGCAGTACAGTTAACTACCATCATGGATCACTAAGTAAGTCCAAGGATCAGTTGTAAGTAGCTACTGATTGTCCTAAATCACTCTATCAGTGTAACTAACGCGTGCTGCAGCATATGAGCTGAGCCGGTGATGCCCAGTCTGGTGATCCGACGTGTCAACACATCCGAGTTGTGATCATATCACAACACACCTGAGACTCTGGGCAGTGCAGATCTCAACAACATTTGCAAGAACTTGTCATCTCACTCAAATTCCCTGTGCTTGTCTTGTGAGCAAACAGATTTGTCAGTGACACCACCCCCAGTTGGTGACAATAACAGTTCCAAGTTGGTGCCCTTATCAGATATGTTGAGAGCTTTTGTGAGTGTGTGGAGGTCATCCTTCTTGTAGGATGACAGCTGGTCAATAAACACTCTATTATGGGCTTGATATTCCAGATGATGCTCATGTTCTGCATTTTGGGCTTGTTTATCTTTGGCAGCCTTTTCCTTTTGTAGCTGCTCCTCATCCTCTTGATCAAATTTAGATTGGAGGTCCCTAGATGTGACAAAGCATGCTTTGATCTTCTTAGATCCATGCTCTTTTGATTTCTGACTATTTTGGAGTTGTTCCTTGACCATATCAAGCTCCTTGTGAATGGAGGTGCAATGGGGATTGGCTGAGAGAATTTCACTAAGGGCCTGACCTGGAGCTTCCTGAGTGGCAAGGAGCTGCTGCCAGACAGAGTGCAGCTCTGATAAGCATTGATCTGGGGAGAGTGCAAGATCCTCTTCAAGTGAGATGATATGTGGATATCTTGATGTGATAAGATTGCCATGTGCCATTTTGAAGCATGTCCTGTTGACCACTTTGGATTCTAAATCTGCCAGGGGACACATAAATCCTGACAATGGCTTGGCTACAACATCAATTTGATTGGATTCCAGATGAGCTTGATCTGCATTGGAATCAGGATCAGAACCCAGATCAAGACTGGGATCAGGGCTAGAAGATCTGGAACCAGCATCAGATTGTGGTAGGACCCAGTCATCATTGGACAGATCAATGGGATCTGATGATGGGACATGTTGGAAATGTATCAGGGAGATGTGTGATTGTTGATGAGGCTTGGCTTAGTGCAAAATCCTCAGGACCAAAGATGGAACAGTTAACTGGATAGAGACCAGCCTTCTTGAAGGCACTCTTGATTAACCTTTCAGTGAAAACCTCCCACATAGCATGAACATACATCAGGATCACCAAATGGCAATTGATCTGGATGCCCTTGATCATGCTTGCACTGCAAATCTCCTGCCATTTACAATCAACTGAGGTGAAGATAAGGACATCAAGGGGCTGAGTCTTATGTGTTGTCTTTGATGGAAAGCAGATGTCAAGACTCACTGTTGAACTATCCAGTTCAAGAGCGAGGGATAAGCTCGAAGACGAGTTGATAGACGTCCAGGACTGCGTGGGCAAGAAGTAGAGTCCAGAGTAGTAACAGATACCAGAGAGGTATTGTTACTGTGAGAGTCGAGCAATCACGCAGGGAAGAGGCCAGGATAGTCACAAGGGGACGGTCCTTAAAGGAGTATCCCAGGGTTGGAGAGTGCCGTAAACAAATGGACAGTCTGAGGACTGTCCGCTACTTTATTGAGCGCTTATATACTACAAGAGAACTGCTAAATAGGGAACAAGTCATAACCTTGTTATCAAGCACAATAGAGTGATGAGTAAGAAGTCGGAGGACGCTTACTGAGCATGCTCAGTCATGCTCAGTAAGCTGCTGAGTAAGAAGCTTTTCTTGATGAGTAAGAGCTTCCATTGTCCACGTGTTCACTGCTTTAGTGCACGTGCAAGCACCTGATTCATTTCCTGTTAGTTAGTTTAGGGCCGGTCATTTGAGGACTTGTAGTTTGGTTAGAGAATAGTGTTATCTTATAAGGCCCTTATATAGTTCTATTAGGGTCCTTAGAGTCGACCCTAATACTTCTATTAAGGTCCTTAGTGTTGCCTTATAGTTCGTTCTATAGTTATTAGAGTTGGTCTAATAATGCGTTGTAGGGCCTTTGATACTAGGTTAGTACCTATTGTAGAGTTCCTAGGGTCGTTCCAAAGGGTCCTTAGGAAGGCCCTAATGCTGTCTTTTGATGCTAGAAGGGTTGCCTTTAAGTGGGGCTTGCTGTATGTTGATTGTGCCGAGAATCGCTCGCGCAACAATGCGCGCGCGATATTGTGGACACCTCTACTCACCCCTTTTGCTCGTGTGAACAGGGTGACACCATAGAGACCAGGTTTCCTCCTATAAGGAAGGGTCCTTCAAGGGCCCTCTCCGGAGAATGGTTCATGACAGCAGAGTGTGCAGATCTCAATGTCTTGACCATCAGGAAACTTGTAGATTATGTGCTTAGCATCTATGTGTTCATGTGTGCTATGTCCATCCATAGCAAGGACAATTGGCTTTGTGCAATCCATGACACATGCTGCTGCAAAGGGGATAAAGACCTCCTGGAGCCACGTTTGATAGTTTTCCACATTAGTCCATCCAGCATCTGAGAAATAGAGGCTTGAGTAGTTATCTAATCAGCAATCACAAGAGGCAGATCCAGTGTGGAGTGTGCACCTTCCCCATTCCTCATCACTTAGATTGTGCAGATCTGGGGTAGAGCCTGATGGAAGACAGAATGATGGTGGAACAACTGCCTAAGCAGTTGAGACACATTCTAGGATAGTTACCAGCTCAAGGTTATCACTCTTCATGATGAGTTTGGTGTACTGCAGCAGTACTCTTCTGACCCCCACCCATCTGGATACCCTTCTCATCCATGTTCCCAATGTATTTGGGAGGAATCCTATCAAACTCTGCATGGAGGTTGTCTAGCTGATCAAAGTGATGATTTATGACTGCTGGATTGGAGTGCTTTGTGTATTTGGGGTCAAGCTTTGATGGCTTTGGCAGAGATAGATCTTGATTAGGGTGGAGCATGGGTGCAGGTCAACCCACAGTATTTAACCAACAGGTTTGATGGGTGCAGGTATGGTTGCTGACATGCTGTACCTGTGGCACACCATACCCATTTCAGCAGTATCATGAGTCTTGATGGTGTCATCGGCAGGTATGGACGATCAACAATGCCACACAACTTGCCAACCTCAGCTCTCATTTCATTTGATTGTCCCCCCCTCCCCATTGAATCTGCTATGTCTCTGTCCATTGCCATGCACCAGGATTGTGCTATGTCGCACTCTTCACAATCCCCATCTACATTTTCATTACATTCATCTCCCTCCCCCCTTGCTTCCATCACATTGAGCACTTTGTGCACCAGCAAAATTGCCTTGAGGCCTGTCAAAAAAGCCATCAAGGCTATTCATACATTCAAGCTCATATAGGGTCTATATATTCAAGTACATCTATCATTGGCTCAGATGATGGTATGTTGTTTGTTTCTTAATGTTATGATATGTATCAACTTTCTCACCAACATGTCCAGATGTAGTTTCAGTTTCTGGTGGCAGAAAAGGTGATGAGGAGGAACCAGAAGTGAATGACAATGAGGAAAGTGATGGTGCTGAGCTCAGTGTGTATCTTTGACCAACAACACCCCCCCCTGTATTGACTCTCCTTTGAGCAGCAACTCAGCAAAGGATGGTGCTTGGCAGTATATGGCTTCTTCACACCTGATGTCAAGGTTGGATACAAAGGTCACCACAAATACCACTTCTTTCAATGTGCTGCAAAGAAGTGTAAAGGCCTCAGTGTCAGGACTCACTGTTGAACAATCCAGTTCAAGAGTGAGATAGGAGCTCAGAGACAAGTCAACTGAGTTCTAGGATGAAGTTGGCAAAGAGCACCATCCAAACAAGTAACAAGTACCAGAGAGGGAGTGGTACCGGTTGTGAGAGGTGATCACAGAAAGAGAGAGCCAGAGTTGTACAAGATAAGGCAGTCCTAAAAGGGGTACCTTCAGAAGTGGAGTGCCACAAATCAAATGGACAGTCTGAAGACTGTCCACTACTTTATTGAGCGCTTATATACTACAAGGGAACTGCTAAATAGGGAACAGGTCATAACCTTGTTATCAAGCACAATTGATGGATGAGTAAGAAGTCAGGATATGCTTACTGAGCATGCTCAGTCATGCTCAGTAAGCTGCTGAGTAAGAAGGCTCCTATTGATGAGTAAGAGCCTTTACTGTCCACATGTTTGCTACTTTAGTACACATGCAAAGCACCTGATTCATTTACTGTTAGTTAGTTTAGGGCTAGTCATTTAAGGACTTGTAGTTTGGTTCAAAGAATAGAGTTTCTTATAAGGCCCCTTATATAGTTCTATTAGGGTCATTAGAGTCGACCCTAATACTTATATTAAGGTCCCTAGTATTGCTTTATAGTTTGTTCTAAAGTTATTAGAGTTAGTCTAATAATGTGTTGTAGGGGTTTTAGTGTCTTGTTAGTGCCTCTTGTATGGCACTTAGAGTTGTCCAAAGGGTCCTTAGAGAGGCTATAATACTGTCCTTGATTGCTAAAAGGGTTGCCACTAAGTGGGGCTTGCTGTATGTTGATTTGTGCCGAGAATCACTTGTGTGACAATGCGCACATGATATTGTGGACACCTCTACTCACCCCTTTTGTCCATGTGAACAGGGTGGCACCATAGAGGCTGGGTTTCCTCTAATAAGGAAGGGTCCTTCAAGGGCCCTCTCCAGGAAACAATTCATGACATAGATACATCAATCTTTACTGCATTTGCATGTCAAGGTCAACAACCAGTCAAGATCTCTCACTGGGCACATACAAAGGCTGAATCTCAGTGAGCACAGCCTTAACTGTTGAGACCCCCTTCTGATTCATCAGCAGCATTTATATTTCCCATTGGTGTGGGAACATCGCCACACTTATCCACAACTGTCTACAATGGCCTTTGACTTTCTTAGTGCACCAGGTATGTGTGATTCAACTGAAGGTGTTGTGTTGCTGACCATTATATTTAGCTACCTCCACAGCTGTTGAATGCATATTCTCTCAGGGTTGACAGCTCCTTTCAAACACCAGAAACTGCCTCTCACCTTCCACCATCAGGTCCATCTTATGTTTTGGGAATTGGAGTCAGAAGGAACTAGTTCATATGCCAGATCTTATTAAGGCCATGGACAGTAAGGGAAGGGGGAAGAAGCAAGTGTTGGATGAGGACTCAAGTGTAGAAATGTTATAGTTTTGCTGATATGCTCTGTCTTGGTTGGCACAGCACCAGGGTGTCCCACATAAGCATCCAAGTTGTCCATTGGCACTGCAGTCCATGCTGTGGTGTCAATGGTATACCATGGTGTGTTGACCCCACAGTGTTTATGTAATGCCTGTGGGTTTGACCTGTACCTGTAGGTGTGGTGTATGTACAGGTATGGTGTTACAGGTTGCAGGTATGGTGTCCATGATGAGATATGTGGTGTGACCTGTGCTACACCCTAATCTTGATGTCTTGCCAAGAACTTCCTGGGCCATGTTTTCCCAACCATCTTGCCTGAAATGACAGTTGCATGCATCTGAATGTCTGCTTTGGATAATGGAATCCCCATTGCACCATGATGAGCTGCCCATTGTGCAAGCACTTTCTTCTGATCTGGAGCAAGCTTTTCTCTTCTGGCAGCACCAACACTCAGGTTTTGATGGTGACCTTTGGTCTGATCTGTAAGGCCCCATACAGCAATGAAACTTTTACAAAAATTTTGAAACTTTTGCAAAACTTTTGAAATTTAGGCCCCTTTTACCAACCAAGAATTCTTGAATCTTGAACTTGAACTTGGATTTCAGGATTTTCCAGGAGTGACAGGAATGACAGGTGTGATGTAAGTGACATAATAAACTAATATGAGTCCATTTCAAATATGAGTTATTTTCTGGTGTGTTTACATGTGATATGTAAAATATTTTTTCTAACCCTTCCTTCCACTCCTTCCAAGTGGGGTATTGCAAGCATGTCATTAAGGCAGAATATGTGTCATCAATGTGTGGGTGCACATCTTTGTGCAAATTTTGTATGTGCAGCTCTGGTGAAAATGGGGCTGCAAGCACCCAGATGTTGAGCTCAAGTTGGACTGCTGACTCCAAGTTTGATGCTGACACATCATGGGTAACCCCATATATGTGAATATGCAAATGACAACAAAAAAAAATGCATATTAATTTATTATATACATCATATCACTTACATCACTCCTGTCACTCCTGTCACTCCCGGAAAATCCCGAAATCCAAGTTCAAGTTCAAGATTCAAAGTTCAAGATTCAAGGATTCTCAGTTGGTAAAAGGGGCCTTAGGATTTTCCAGAGTCACTTGCATGACATTATTTTGCATAAAGTGTCATGCTCCAGAAATGGAAAGTGCCCCACCAACTTGGCTCCTCAAGGCAATTCCCATCAACTCTGCAATTGTTTTCAAATGCAGATAATAATTACACACAATCCTTAAGTTTCATAATGGTGTATTCAAGAGTAAAGTACGACAAAATAAATAATATTTAAACTAATCTAAGGGCTCTTGTCAATTGCAATCACATGACATGTGCAGGTATGATAGAGGTGGTGAGGGAATGGTGTTGGGCATGGCTGCTTGGCCTTTGTGTGGTGTGTTGATTTGTTGGGAGGGTGTGTGTGTGACAGCACAGCATCCATTGAGGGCAAGATAATGAAGGTGGGGGAGTGGCATTGGGCAGGGACCATTTGTGTTAGGATTCAACTTGTGTTCATGATTGACTGCTTACCTATGATTGCTTACTCTTGTCTGCTTGCTGATTGGCTGACTGATGCTTTGTTATTGCTAACTGATAGGATGACTGATGCCTAGTGATTGCTTACTAGACTGATGACAGATACTAGGGAAGAATGACTCATGTGTGAGTCATTACTGATACTTTTGAATTGTGGTTTCTGTTTTTGGATAGTAGTGGGTCTCAGCTATGTGCTCCCCAAGTTTCATACAAATCGAATCAGCTGTTATGGAGATATGGTATAAATACTCTGGTGTGTCAGAAGTTGAGCCTTATGCTCAACTTACTTTCTGAATTGTACACAATTCTCATTCTCTCAAACCAAGTAACTGCTCTAAGTGATAAGAAGCCCCTCTCATCTCATTCCATTCACTCTTCCTGAGATAATATTAAAGGATTCAAAGTCTAGTGCTTGAACTATATCAAGCAACTCCATTGTTAGAGCAGAAATTAAGATTGAACAGATCTTAACAATTTGGCCCTCATGCACATCAGTTTGTCAGGAGAGCATGTGCATGAAGGTGATTGCAGTCACATGGTATGTGTTGGCAGGATGATGGAGGTGACAAGGGAGTGGTGTTGTGGGGCCATTCAGCCTTTGTGTGATGTCAAATTGTTGGGAGGGCATCCCCATTGTGATCACAAGGGTGTGATGTCTGTTGCTGGCAGGATGCATGTGTGAGGGTCCTGGGCATTGTTGCAGTGGAAGTGTGTGGCACAACATTGACCTCTGTTGTGCCACAATTTCAATTTCAAGTATGACAACTTCTGTTATCAAGTAATTTATTCTTATCATTAAAATATTATATTGATTTTCAGAATAGTAACGCTGTTCAAACAAAACTCTGCTGACAAAGTCCAATAGTCTGGTTTTGGGTGTCACATTATGTGAAATTCCAAAGACTCCTGTCACACAAGTGGCTCTGGAAACCCACAAATTTCAAGAAGTTTGCAAAAGTTTCAAAAATTTCATTGCCATACTGTCACTGACCCACCAACCGTGCAGCTTACTTAAGGTACCTAGCACTTGGTCAGTCACACATAGTCACCAGACACATAATGAAAACCTTGAAGCACCGTTTGAACTTTACATTGTTGATGAGACAGGTAAAAACACTGCAATTGGAGGTTTGGGGGGGGGCAAGGAAAAAAGACAACATAATATTGTGTGCATACAGGAATTAACTAAACACTTGATGAGCAAGGTCCAGGATGACCAACACACTGCCCAGCTGGCCCTGCCTATCATGCCCTGCTTGATCTCAAAGATCATCTGTCACAAACACTGGCCCATCGGACCGGACAGGCAACCGGACAAGCCTACCCGGACAGGCCTCATGATTCCCGCGCGTTCTTATGACTCATTCAGCCCCGCATGTACCACCACCTTTCAGCGTGTTCCAGTCTCAACTGCCTTGTTGTTACTTCGTGTCTACTATTTGATATAGGACGATACGGTCTATAAAAACCTGTCAGTAAGAGAGAACAAGCCCTAAGCTTGTTCTCTTGTGAAATATCACTGGATTCAGCTTCTGGACTGTAGGCTTGCAGGGAATCAAGCAATCGTCACGAAATCTCTTCTATCTCTCTAAAAGTCTTCGAACGCGAAGACTTATCCATTGACTTTCCACTCTGCGGTACACACTAGCCTTTGCTGTGTTGTCACCAAGATCCCCGAACTCTGCAAGAACTCGTTGTCTCGCTCGACTCTGTGCGCACGTCTCGCATGTGAAACAATTTGTCAGTGACACTGCCCCCAGTCGGTGACATCATCTCCCTTCAGGACAATACATGCTCGTCGAGCATGAAAAATCCCTCCACACTGAAAGATACCTGTTGTCATGCGAGGCAGACCTTCATGGCTGTATCAATGCCATGGTCCTAGCTGTGCTGTCTCTGTGAGAAAGGGGTAAGAAAAGTGAGCACAGAAAAGAACTTGAACAAAATGCACATGGAGTGCCATTGTTGCAGTGGAGGTCATGACCATCATGTTGTGATTGGGAGTGGGGACCTGTGCCAGCTCATGCACCGCATTAACGCCCAGCCGCCCTTGCCCACCTCCTTCTTGTTGGCAGCCATGCAGAACAAAAATGGGTCATCGGGGGACAGTGATGCCATGGGCACGCGAGACTCCTGGTCCAATGGCATACTGGACATTGTCACCATGCTTGGGGAAGGGGCAAGTGGCATGGTGGAGGCAGTGTGGGACAAGTGGATGGGCTGCTGGTTCACGAGCAAGACAATCATCATGTACAAGGGCCTGCTGAAGCAGCTCGTGCACAAGCTCGTGTTCCTCTCTGGCCTCAGGCACATCAGGCACATGAACCTTCCTTCCTTCAGGGACAACAAAAAACATGGCAGTGCAAATAGTTGCTGTGAGATCCTGCACTTGGCTGATCGCTTGCCATCTGGCCACCCTAGCCCAAACACATCATGGGGAGGGAGTACACCATCTGTGTGGATGTATGGTTGTCAGGGCTTGAGGATGAGGATGGCTTGGAGACATGTGATTAGCTGAGGATGCCAATTTGAAGCACCAACTTGAACTCTACCATTCTGCATGACATCTCTCCAAAAACATGAGGAAGGGGAAAACATCAAATGGGCATATTCTGACAAAAAAAAAACATGGGTGGATTCACATTAATCACTACTTTTACCCCCCATTTGAAAGAAATCAAGATCATCATTTTCACTGTGTCTACAAATTCTGACCGAGTGCTAGGTACCTTAAGTAAGCTGCACGGTTGGTGGGTCGGTGACAGTATGGGGCCTAAGGGTTGACAATGCAACCTACAGCACTTGTTTGATGAAACAGAATGGGTAGATCTTAGATTCACTCACCCCCAATGCTCTGGTGGCAGATCAGATTGAAACAAATCTACCAACACTGAGATCATCTATAATCTCTTGGATTTGGCCCTCATGCCAACAAAACGACATGACATGATGCAACATGAGACACTAAATTCTGTGTGCACTAGGCCTCTGGAGTGCTAGAGCCATCATGTTAAGATCTGCTTGATCTTAATTACTGCTCTAGTGAAAGTGTTGCTTGATATAGTTCAAGCACTAGACTTTAAATCCTTTGATATTATCTCAGGAAGAGTGAATGAAATAAGATGAGAAGGGCCTCTTTCACTTAGAGCAATGACTTGGTTCAAGAGAATGAGAATTCTTTAGAATTCAGAAAGTAAGTTGAGCATAAGGCTCAACTCTCAATACACCAGAGTATTTATACTGTATCTTCATAACAGCTGATCTAATTCATATGAAACTTGGGGAGCACATAGCTGGGAATCACTAGTATCCAAAAATGGGAACTGCAATTCAAAAGTATCAGTAATGACTCACACATGAGTCATTCTTCCCTAGTATCTTTCATCAGTCCAGTATGCAATCACTAAGCATCAGTCATCCTATCAGTCAGTGGATCAGTAAGCAGACAGTAAGCAAACAGTAAGCAGAAATGAGTAAGCAAACATAGGTAAGCAAGCAAACATGAACACAAGTTGAATCCTAACACATCATGCATGATCAGCTTAACTGCTAATTATCCTTTTTAGCCTAATTGACCATTGATAGCATGCAACTTGCAACCCCCACTAAGAGCTCTGACAAGGCATCGGCCAGCAAGCATGACAAACAGCCATTTTTCAATTTCGCTACACAACACAATTTTCATCAAAAACACTTATTCAGTATGTAGGTAGAAGGTACTATATACAGTATGCAAAGTATTGTAGTTGTGGAGTAAGAGATATGTGAGAAATTGATGGTGTCTGAAGATTGGCACTGTCCAAACAAGGGCACAGGGATAGGGTTTTCTGGCCCAGCTTGGCCTGAAAGCTCCAGCTTTGGCTTGGCCCAAGGTGGCTTTGGCTTACTAAAATCCCAGGCCAGGCCAAAGCTGTCAATTATGGCTCGGCTCCAGCTTGGCTTGGCCTGGGCCATGGCTTTTGTACATAAATAAAATGTTGATTGTGCAGGTTGGTCGCCAATGATAGTATGGGAAGATACTGAGCTACTCAGACCAATACATTATCTCCTCATTGTCAATCAGTAGTAGGGCTGCACACTGTCTGTATTATGGCCACAGCCATACAATGCATGGTAGGTTGATGGATATGGGTGACTGTATACCATCCATATACTGAATACTCTTGAGCTCTGATGGTACAGCAGCAATATGGCCATATTATGGTCAATGGAAATGTATTCATGTGCAAAATGTACTATAGCCAACATCACAGTGCAGCTGTGGCCTGTGCATGCATGAGATGAAAGGGACAGAGAGGAGCAAGGTTGTGCCCTGGAATGCAATGTGCAAGCATGAGAGAGAGAGAGTGTGTGTGTGTGAGTGTTCTTGAGGGAATGGTTCACAGGCAGATGAGAAGTTTATCATAGAGGCAAAGGCTCTTGATTCAATTCCCCTGAGCTACTGTACAAGATGGTAGCTACTTAAATACAAAAGTGCTACTCAAGAGTCCTGTTCTTCCTACCATGAATCCATGAGCATGAGGCGATTGTCATGAACCATTCTTTGGAGAGGGCCCTTGAAGGACCCTTCCTTTTAGGAGGAAACCCAGCCTCTATGGTGTCACCCTGTTCACATGAGCAAAAGGGGTGAGTAGAGGTGTCCACAATATCGCGCACGCATTGTCACGCGAGCGATTCTCGGCACAATCGACATACAGCAAGCCCCACTTAATGGCAACCCTTCTAGCAATAAAGGACAGTATTAGGGCCCTCCTAGGGACCCTTTAGGACGACTCTAGGTGCTCTACAATAGGTACTAACCTAGTATCAAAGGCCCTACAATGCGTTATTAGACTGACTCTAATAACTATAGAACAAACTAGAAGGCAATACTAAGGACCTTAATAGGAGTATTAGGGTCGACTCTAAGGACCCTAATAGAACTATATAAGGGCCTTATAAGTTAACGCTGTTCCCTGACCAAACTACAAGTCCTCAAATGACCAGCTTTAAACTAACTAACAGAAAAGAATCAGATGCTTGCATGTGCACTAGAACAGCAAACACGTGGACAATGAAAGCTCTTACTCAGCAGGAGAAGCCTTCTTACTCAGCAGATTACTGAGCATGACTGAGCATGCTCAGTAAGCGCACTCCGACTTCTTACTCATCGTTCTATTGTGCTTGATAACAAGGTTATGACTTGTTCTCTATTTAGCAGTTCCCTTGTAGTATATAAGCACTCAATAAAATAGTGGACAGTCCTCAGACTGTCCATTTGTTTACAGCATTCTCCATCCCTGGGATACTCCTTTAAGGACTGTCCCCTTGTGACTATCCTGGCCTCCTCTCTGCGTGATTGCTCTACTCTCACGGTAACAGTGCCTCTCAGGTATTGTTACTACTCTGGACTTTACTTCTTGCCCACGCCATCTTGGATGTCTATCAACTCGTCTTTGAGCTTACCACTCACTCTTGAACTGGATAGTTCAACAGTGAGTCTTGACAGCAATGACATCATGGATGAGATGCTAGGGCCAGCGAGCCCTTGCATAGTGCGTTGATGATGATGTGCCAGCATCATCTGGGTCTGTGCATAGATGTGTGGCAGGTGAGGACAATGCTTAAGGATGAGTGGGCTGAAGCCGAGGCAAGTGACATTGATGGAGATTGACTTGAGCCATTGTCATAGTCTGCTGACATGGGGCAAGGACCGTGGCAGGGATGTTGTCAAGAGGCAAGTGCATGAGAAAGGAAGAGGAAATGAAGGGAGAAGGGAGAGTGAATGCATGGCATGGGAGGGGGCTGGTACAGTGTCTGACAAAGAGCTAGAGAGAGCTGATATCCTTGACAAGTTGTTTGACTGTGTCAGGAGTGGACATTTTGGATGCAGAAGGGGGGAGGAGCACAAATTGACAACACAAAGATGAGCATTGGGCACATTGACATATAGGCCACCATGACTTACATTGTACATGTACTTGAGTAAAAAGGAAGCTTGAGAGGGAAGCACAGATACAACAATGAAAAACAACACAGATACAACAATGAAAATTGACAGGGAACAATGGTGTGCAAAATTGATAAATTAAAGTTCAATGATTACCCCCAAAAAAAGGTCAAAGCTATGGCTTGACAGCCTGGCTTTGGCTTTTCAAATCATAGGCCAGGCCAAAGCCATCACGAAGCTGTCACTTTGGCCCAGCTCAGCCTGGCCTATTTTGGCCTGGCTTGGTGTCACTGCCGTCGGGTCTGACTTAGATCCGTTGAGTGTTTGATGGTAGAGTTAACTGGTAGTCAGGCAGTTAATGAGAAGAAAGGAATCAATTGTCTGGTAACTAGACAGGAGATTCGACTTGGACTCTTAGTGAGTCCTTCGTATGGTTTATATATCTGCCGGAATACCGAGAACTTAGTAGTACATTCAAGAGCTGGGAGTTGCAAGAACTGAGGGGAATTCGAGAGAAGGATCAATGCGTAGGAGGAAAAGACAAGTGGCTACTACGCATGACCGGAAAGTTCGAAAATTTACCATATGCAGTTCTTTCCTTTACACCCTGCTGGGCATGTGGTATCATCACCCTCCTCCAAGACTGGACATCCTTGGCCAGGACAACGCCATCCGTTGGGTACCGATTTTGGGATGGAAACCTTCATGTAGGGATCATCATTGTCGAAGCGTTGGAGATGGGTGAGGCGAATGGAGAGTTGGGCGGCCTCAAGACGATACCAACATTTAATCTGGGCCTCTCGAGTAATGCGCATGTCACAGTCGAGAGCCTTGATCTTGGCTTGGGAGTCCATAAGGTGGACGTTGAGTTGGTGGTAGCGGTATATGTCTGTGGTGACTCCCCTGTCGAGTTCTTTCTGGGCTGCCTCATAGAGGTAGTCGAAGGTGACTGACGATGCTCGTAACTGACAGATGAGCCATAGGGGAAGGGTTTCAAGGGTGACATTGCGGTCATTGATTGGGGAGGCATAAACCTCCATAGAGGACTCAGTCTCATTAGTGACCACTCTGGGGATCCCAATGACCTTGGTGGGAGAAGCATCAGAGCAGAATACAAAGCGTGCGAGGGTGTTACACCATTTTCCTTTTATGTTTACTTCTTACCCTTTTTGCTATGGACTGCTTGCTTTCGTACGTCCCTTTACTTACTGGTCTCGTGATCTCTTACATCTTGTGATCTCTTCTGTGTTATCATGTGATCCATACACGTCCAGGTAACACTGGATTGCTGTTACTTTCCCTCTGTTTGGTTCTCTTTCTGTTTATATTCACTTCTTAGTTTTGACTGTGCAAATGCTGCGCACCTACTGTGCAGCACAGTTACTTGGTTCTGACTCATTCGTGGCCTCATTTCTATGACTCCTACTTATTATGACTCCTACTATACTAGTAGCACAGTCAAAGTGCAGCTATTGCTGCGCTTCTCCTGTATATATAAGCTCAGTACTTTGTGACCAAAGCCCTAAGCTTGGTCTCTTGTAGAATCCAACCTACTCCTGTCCAACATATTCGCCTGCGAACTCACTTCACTCTCACAAACTTAACCCACAACTACCTCTCCATTTCATCAACTCTCAACACACCATCCACCATCTACTCTTCGCCTTTCCCTTCCTCCCCTAAGAGTCTCTCTTCACTCTCCTGAGAAGAGCTCTCCTCCTTTAAGACCTACCTTCCTCTACTCTCTCTGCGTTGTTCAAGGTCCCCGATGGACTTGAACGCATATAGCTAGTGGAACTAGCCCTAGTCTATCCCATTACAAACTTACCCTAGCTTCTTAACGGACCGAGTCGTACTAGGAAGGGTCTATTGGCCATAACCTGTTTAGCATAAAACACTTCGACCGCTGCAGGGATCCTTACTCATTACACACGGGAACCAGCCCGTTTCTTGAATGCCTCTCTATCATCGACTTGCTTTCCGCTTGTGAACTGACATGGCTAGTTACCGTGACAGAGGGTGTACTTCCCGTCCCCAGCAGGGAGCCAAAAGTCAGGTGCCTGGCCAAGGTTAGTGACGAAACCCTCAGGGGCTTCAATGAGGCGTTGTTCCTTGGCCATGAGGAGGTCCTGAGAGGCGTCCAACTGTTTCCCCAGCGACTTGACTCATTTGTCCATGAGTTCTGTCTCGTGGACTTGTTCCTCCAGTTCGAGGAGACATGATTGTTGGTCGAGGTCACGCTTTTTGAGGGTGGAAAG
The DNA here is from genome assembly GCA_025769875.1 of Russula earlei. Taxonomy (NCBI): domain Eukaryota; kingdom Fungi; phylum Basidiomycota; class Agaricomycetes; order Russulales; family Russulaceae; genus Russula; species Russula earlei. Next base: position 3,438 of record JAGFNK010000772.1, on the reverse strand, counting down.
TAGTCTGATGATAATAGTGCGTAGGGTTTTGGATGATATGTCAGGATGGGTCTCCAGTAAGTTGGAGACAGGGGTTGGTGAGAGTGGTCCGTTGAAGATAGCAAGGGTAGTATCAATGGGCGAAGTAGGCATGATGGGATGGGAGTTTGTATCAAGTTCTGACAGATTTTTATAGGTAAACTGGGTCGTTGCGATTGGTGGTATTTTGTCAGGAAGGGGTAAAGGCGAACATCTTGTCCTGGTAACCACATTGCGTCGAAGTGTGGGCAGTTCTTCCATTTGACCAAATATTGAAGTTGCCATTGTTTTCCCCAGCATTGATGGTTCAAAATGGTTTCTATTTCTTCTCCTTCTTGCTCTGTTACCATATGGGGATAAGGAGTTGAGGAGTTAGGTCCCTGTGCAATGGTTTCTATGTATGGTGTTAGCAGCAAGGCATGGAACACGTCGTGTATGTTCCATGTTGGGGGTAATTTCAATTTGAATGCCACTGGGGAGACTTCATGTGAAATGGTGAATGGTCCATGCCTCTTTGGTGCTAGTTTATTAGATAGATAGGGGAGTGACAAGTTCTTGGCTTCTAGCCAGACTTTCTGTCCTTCCTTGAACATTGCTTTGGGAATGGGTCGATTTTGTGCTGTTTGGTTGATGGCGGTTATAGCTTGGATTCTTTTGGTTTCTAGTAGTTTCATACGTGTTTCTACAAATTTGTTGTTTGTGGGGATGGTTAAGGATGGTGAATTTATGGGGATATATCCCAAGAGTGCTTCTGATGGTGTCATGTTGATGGTGGTGTTGACTCATGAGTTATGGACTGCTGTCGCTAATGGTAGCCATTGGCTCCAGTTGGATTGGTTGTGCGTAACTAATCGAAGGTATTGTTCGATCCATTGGTTATTCCTTTCAGAGATTCCATCTGTTTGAGGGTGAAATGCCATTGACAGGTTCTGTTGGATTCCCAGCCTCGTGTTAAGGGCCTTGCCAAAGTGTGACGTGAGTTGTGGGTCTCAGTCTGATATGATTCTGGTAGGAAGTCCGAACCAAGGGTACACATGTTCAAGGTACAGTTGGGCAATTTGTGGTCCTGTTATGGTCATTTGGCAGGGTAAGAATATAGCTGCCCTCATTGCGCCATGGTCTACTATGGTTAGGATAGCGTCGAATCCTTTGCTTTTGGGCAATTGGGTTATTAGGTCCATTGCTATTTGTTGGAATGGGAGGTTTTCTTGCCGTGATGGGATTCAATACATGGGGGTTTTTGTTTGGTGTGTGAGTATTTTGTTCTGTTGACATGTGTCGCATCCTGTCACATAGTCTCTGATCCATGTGTTCATTGACGGCCACCAGTACGATTGAATTACTTTATGGAATGTTTCATCTCTTCCAGGGTGGCCTGCTGTTGGGTGGTCGTGAAATTCTCGCAGTATTTGTCTTTTGAGGTATAGTTCAGGGGGTACGATGAGTTTGCCTTGCATTTCCCAGACTCCTTCTTTGGTCTTCGTTATACCAAATGTTCTGGACCATTCTCAACATAGGTTCTGGTGACATTTTTGAGCTTGTTGGACACGTCCTTTGATGGAACCAATGAGGATAGTGCGGATGAATAGTTCTGATGGAAGGACTGTAACATCCTTGTTGTCTTTGTCACCTTTATTGGCATCTGGTGTTCTGGATAGGAGGTCTGCTGCTGAGTGTTTCTTTCCAGGGACGTGTTGTATTTTTAGCCAATAATCTTGTAAGTCGGTAAACCATCTAGCTACTCTTCTGTTTATTTTTCTGGGGTTCTTCCAGTAGGTTAAGTTGGTGTGGTCCGTTAGTAAAGTTATTGGGTGGTTGGTTCCTGCTAGATGTGGTCTCCAGTGTAACAATGCCTTGTGTACCACCAGTAATTCCCTTTCATATATGTTGTAATTTTGTTCTGTGGGTGTAAAAGTGGAGGAATAATAAGCGATTGGGTGTCGTCGTGGTTTGGTAGGTTTGGTGGGGTTGATTTCTCCCTCTTGTGAGAGTATGGCTCCTATGCCATATGCTGAGGTGTCCGTTTCCAGAAAGAATGGTTTATTATAGTCTGGTTGGGTTAACACCAGCTTTTCAGTGGTTAGACACTTTAGTTCGTCGAATGCCTTTTGTTGGTTGTGAGTCCAGTTCCAAACCGTTGCTTTCTTAGTTAAATCTAGTAATGGTCTTGCGATATTGAAGTATCCTGGTATGAAGTATTGGTAAAAGCCAGTGAATCCTAGGAAGGCTCTGATGTCAGTGGGTGTTTTGGGGTTTGGCCAGTTTTGTACGCTGGCCACCTTTTTGGGATCCATTTGGATGGTGTTCCCCTTTAACACTACTCCTAGGAATTCTACGGTTGTTTGTTCAAATTGACATTTCTGTGGTTTGAGGTAGAGATCATGTTTCTTCAGTTTATCCAATATTTTGTGGACGTAGTTTTCATGGTTCGGATCATCTTCCTTAGTTGCGATTAGTATGTTGTCCATATAGATGGTCAACCAGTCTTCTCATAGTTCTTCTTCAAATATGGCATTCATCATGGTTTGGAATGTAGCTGGTGAGTTGGTTAACCTGAAGAACATTACTGTGGGTTCGAATAGTCCTTCATTTGTGAGGAAGGCCGCTTTTCATTGGTCTCCTTCTTTGATTCGGACATTATTGTATCCCCATCGTATATCGAATTTGGTAAACTTTCCTTTTCCACGGACTTTGTTTATGAGTTGTGGGATTAAAGGTAATGGGTATCAATTTCGTACGGTCCATTCGTTTAGTCTTCTGTAGTCCTGCACAGGTCATAGTTTTCCATCCTTCTTTTTAATAAAGAAGAATGGGGCGGCATATGGAGATTTAGATGGTTGTATGTACCCCTTCTGCAGGTGTTCTTTGACAAATTTCTTTAGTTCTTCCTGTTCATTTTGTGTTAATGGGTATATCTTTCCAGGTAGGGAACTAGGTGCTCCAGGTTTCAGTTGAATGGCGTGGTCCCATATCCTTGGTTCAGGAAATCGTTGTGCCACTTCTTCTGAAAATACTTGGCTATGCCATCAGTATTTTTCAGGTATGTCCACATGGTTGGTGGTGTCAGGTGGAAGGATGATTTGTCCGATGTATAATTCTGAGGTTTCCTTCCTCCTGGGCAAGAATCGAGCTTTTGTAGCATCGGGTGTTTTGGCAATGATTGGTAGATGAGATGCATCGATCCATCCTCTTGCCCAGTCAATTTTTGGTTGGTTTGCCATGAACCATGGATACCCTAAGATCATTTTGTTTTCTCCTAAATCTGATAGGAAGAATCTCATCCTGATGGTCTTGGGTCCTGTCCTGATGTCTAAGTCCATGTAGTGTTGTAGTGCTCCTGTTTGTTGGGAGTTCCGTCAATGTTTAGTAGTCTTCTCAGTTGTTCTAGTTTCTTTATTGGAAGCGAGCCATTGGGCGTAC
>JAGFNK010000771.1:0-22489 GCA_025769875.1 Russula earlei | reverse complement strand
TACCTCCTTAAATCTTTCCGATTGTTGCAAAGCGTAACCCAACTGCCTCCCCAGGAAAAAGCCCACTTCTTTGTTTCCTTTGTATTTAAGCTGTACAATCAAATGCTGCAACAAAGAATCTTTGGTAAAGTAAAAGCAGGAAGTAGCTTCCTGGAAAGGAATCCTGCCATAAAAGATCTTTTCAACGGGGTTGCCGGCTATATCCGTAAAACCCGTTTCCGGCAGGTCGTGTAAACACCTGGCACATAATACCGCATTATCTGCCAGCACATCACTGTTGCAGCCCTCACAATATTGGGGATACACCAGGTGCGTCAGGTTGTTCAGGTATGATTTGAATAATCCAATCATACCTTAAATTTAAAAATAAAACAGTAAAAAGAATAATAAGCCGAGGCTTAAAACAACTGCTGGTATACCTCGTGCACCTGGCTTAAGGCGATCACCTGTATTTTATAAGCCTTGGCATCAAAGCTTTTCTTACTATACCGGCTTATGATTATCTTTTCAAAGCCAAGCTTCTCAGCTTCTGCAATCCGTTGCTCTACGCGGTTCACTGCACGTATTTCGCCATTTAACCCCACTTCACCTGCAAAGCAAACATGTAACGGAAGTGGTGCATCTTCATAAGAGGATAGTAAAGCACATATTACAGCCAAATCAATAGACGGATCTTCTACTTTTAAACCACCGGCGATATTCAGGAAAACATCTTTGGCTCCAAACAAAAAGCCTCCCCGTTTTTCCAATACGGCCAATAACAACTGTAGTCTCCTTAAATCAAAGCCACTTACTGTTCTCTGCGGAGTACCATACACACTTTGTGTAACCAGGGCCTGTACTTCTATCAATAAAGGACGCATGCCTTCCAGCGTAGCAGCAATAGCACTACCGCTTAACTGTTCTTCTCTTTGGGTAATTAATATTTCAGAAGGATTGGAAACAACCCGCATACCATCCCCCGTCATCTCATAGATCCCTAGTTCGGAAGTACTGCCAAACCGGTTTTTCAAAGTGCGTAGTATCCGATACGCATAATGCCTGTCACCTTCAAATTGTAACACGGTATCTACCATATGTTCCAGTATTTTAGGGCCGGCAATGCTGCCATCTTTTGTTATATGGCCTATTAAAAACACCGGGGTATTGGTATCTTTTGCAAATCGTTGAAACTCTGCTGCACACTCTCTTATCTGCGATACACTCCCCGCAGATGAGTCAATTAAATTGGATTGTAATGTTTGAATAGAATCAACAATTACCAGTTGAGGCTTTAACTTTTTTATCTCCTGGAAAATGGTTTGTACAGAAGTTTCTGTAAGCAGGTAGAAATGATCATTCATCATCTTTAGCCTGTCCGCACGCATCTTGATTTGTTGCTCACTTTCTTCTCCGCTTATATAGAGCACCTTTAATTCATTCATCATTAAACCATGTTGTAAGAATAAAGTACTCTTACCTATACCTGGTTCACCACCAACCAGTACAATACTACCGGGAACAATTCCCCCACCTAATACCCTGTTCAGTTCACTATCCTTTGTTACTATTCTTCTTTCCTGGGTGGTAGTTACTTCATTGAGTGCAATTATTTTAGTTGGCCTTTGCTCATCCGTATACCCCTTCCAACTCTGTTCTTTATTATTACCCTTATCCAGTATTTCTTCAACAAATGTGTTCCATTGATTACAACTGGGACATTTACCTAACCACTTGGTACTTTCATAACCACAATTACTACAAAAGAAAGCCGTCTTAATCTTACTCATAACGTAAAGATAATTGTACGATAGCGAAGAGCAACCTTACATAACCTACTCACGTATCAAAATGTTTCTATATCTCAGTGTAATAAACAGGGGAAGGAAGATTGTTGGATGATCCACTATTTGAAACGTAATTTTCTTACCAGGAGGGTCAAAAAACAAAACCTCCGGGTACGCAAAAGGGCCGACAATTATGCCAGCCCTCTTACTTACTAACCCATTAAATTCTGCCACTAAATTACAATAATGGGGCAGATAGCAAAATTATTTTTTATAGTTGTGCAAAACTTATTTGCCTACGAAAGAAGGGGTAGATGGTCTGCATTTTCCTTAATACAATACTTCTTTTTTCTTCTTTAAATGAAGGCGAATTATCAAAATAAATTGATTATCAGCGCCTTACTTAGAATTTTATCTCTTCCTCGTGCTCGTCAAAAAACTTAAATTCTATCAGGTGACAATTGTTATTTGCACTCACTTTTAGCCTGGTTTTATATTTACGCCTCCAGCTTTTGATGATAGAAGTGAAAAAACCCTTGGTAAGGTGAGAGTACACAATTGGATGCACTACCAGCGTTAAATTCTTATGTCCATGCGTTATTAAATAATGTAATCTCTTCTCTATTTCATCCTCTAACAAAAGGGTAGAAGATACTTTTCCGGTTCCGTTACAAACAGGGCAAACTTCAGAAGTATTAATATTTACCTCCGGCTTCATACGTTGCCTGGTTATTTGCATCAACCCAAATTTGGAAATAGGTAACACAGCATGCTTGGCCCGGTCTGTTTTCATAAACCCTTCCATTGCCTCCTGCAGCTTGCGCTTATTATCCGGCAATTTCATGTCAATAAAATCGACCACAATAATGCCTCCTATATCCCTTAAGCGTAATTGCCTTGCTATTTCTTCAGCGGCTTCCAGGTTGGTCTGCAAGGCATTCTCTTCCTGGTTGTTGCTTACACTCTTATACCCACTGTTTACATCAATTACATGCAGTGCTTCTGTATGCTCTACAATCAGGTATGCACCACTCGGCAGGTTTACCGTTTTACCAAAAGCGCTCTTTACCTGTTTGGTAATACCGTATGTATCAAAAACGGGTGAACCATTATTGTAAAAGGTAACTATCTCCTCTTTATCCGGCGCTATTCGTTGTATATAGCTTTTCGTATCGTTATATATGTTCTTATCATTAATAACAATACGGTTAAAGTCCTCATTCAACAGGTCGCGCAATATGCTAGTGGTCTTATCCTGCTCGCTCATGATCTTGGCGGGAGGCAATGCATTCTTCAGGTTAGATTGTATGTGCTTCCATGTTTCCGTTAAATCAAGCAGGTCCTGGTGCAATTCAGCCGTTGTTTTTCCTTCAGCAGCTGTTCTTACAATAACCCCAAAATTCTTAGGCCGGATAGCTTCTACAATCTTATGCAGTCTTTTTCTTTCTTCAGATGAGTGTATCTTCTTCGATACGGCAACAATCTCATTAAAAGGCGTAATGACTACAAACCTGCCCGGCAAACTCAATTCACAGCTAAGACGCGGGCCTTTTGCAGCAATCGGTTCCTTCAATATCTGCACCAGTACATTCGGTTTGCCATTCAATACCTCGTTAATCTTTCCTGTCTTAATGATTTCAGGCTCTATCTGGAATTTAGCAAAATCGAAAGGATTTTCATCCTTATCATTCATTGCCAGCTGTGTAAATTTTAAGATAGAACGGGCATACGGAGATAGGTCCGTGTAATGCAAAAAGGCGTCTTTTTCAAATCCTACGTCTACAAAAGCAGCGTTAAGACCGGGGATCAGTTTTTTAACCTTGCCCAGGTAAAGATCACCCACGGCAAAATTAGCATCGGCTTTTTCGTTATGTAGCTCAACAAGCTTCTTGTCCTCTAACAACGCGATCTCAACGCCATTAGGGGCTACATTAATAATTAATTCTTTGTTCACAAAATTTGCAACTTTAAATAAAATAATCACTCACCCAGGTTTTGGGTAATGCCAATCAACACACTATCAAAGCTTGCCATCGGATAGAAAAAGGGAAGGAAAAGGTAAAGTTGCAGCGAAAAATAAGATGACAATAATACGGCAAGCCAGCTATGTGTAAATGCTGCGGAATTTATCATTCCGCAGCATTCTATAAATCAGGTCAAAAGAATTATTTATTCTTTTTCTTATGACGATTCTTTCTTAAACGTTTTTTGCGTTTGTGTGTAGCAATCTTATGACGCTTTCTCTTCTTACCACAAGGCATACCAGAACAAATTTTAGTTAGGTTAAAAAATAATTTTTATATAAACTCCAGAGGCATTACGCCTTCTTCATTTACTGTTTTAACAGGCTTATCCTGCTATCTAATTCTTTTGAGCATTTGGGTTCGCTATCTTTTTCCGTACTGCACTATACCATTTAATAGCGTTGGGCTTATCCCCTTTTAATTCATAACACTCGGCCATATCCAGGGCAGCTTCCATATTATCAGGTTGTTTGTTAACAACAATGGTAAACCGTTCTATTGCCTTATCATACTGACCGCTTTTCCTGCCTCCCAATCCTAACATAAACTGTGCATACAGGTTGTCAGGGTCTTTCTCTGCTATTTTCCTGATAGGTAATATTCCCTGCATCGGATTGTCGGAAATATTGCCAAACATATAACAGGCCCCTAAACCAATTGTACTGCTGTCGTTAGCAGGATTGATCTCCAAAGCTTTCTCAAAAGAACTTTTGCGTTAGTGGCCAGCCAGCTTTCCATGGCAGGGTCACTCTCTATCGTCAGGTTATCCAAAAACTGACGGGCGGCAAAGGTGAGGCTTTTTCCGAATTTTCCAATTTAGCTGCTTCAGCGGTATAATAGGCGTATGGCGCAAATGCATGGGCGGAATCTTTCCAGAAGCGCGCCAACTGGTGATACATATGTAATTGTTGCTCTTTTACATCCCCTCGCGTAACACTATTCTCTAAACGGGTAATACGCTCAGATTGTTCCGGGTTAAGCCCTTTCTTGGCTTCCAGTAACAGATCATTAAATTGCAAGGAGGGTTTTGCCTGGGCTTGTTGTGCTGCCGGAGCAGGCATATTCTTTTTAGGGGGAATAGTATTACCGAATAAAAATAAAATGATGAGTAGCAGAAACCCGCTACTCACCAGTAATAATTGCTGACGTTTCACTAACTAAGGTTTGCCGCGAAGTTATTTACTTTACGGCTTGTATTTGTTTTTTTACTTCACTAACAAATTCTTTAGCAGGCTTAAACGCAGGGATAAAGTGTTCAGGAATTTCTACGGCTGTGTTTTTCTTAATGTTACGGCCTATCTTGGCAGCACGTTTCTTGGCAATGAAACTGCCAAAGCCACGGATGTAAATGTTCTGGCCACTGGAAAGGCTGTCTTTCACTTCTTTAAACATGGTTTCCAGTGTAACCAACACATCCACTTTGGGAATTCCTGTCTTGTCGGAGATTTGGTTAATTAAATCTGATTTTCTCATTTTGCAGCTAGGGTGTTTTTTGTGGGAATAGGTTAAAAATTGTTTGTAAACTAAAATACGACAAAACTTTCTGTATCAGCAATTAAAATGAATTAAAATATACAAACATTATACATTGATTAATAAAGACTTCTATTTGTTTCAATATTTTCACCCCAAATTCGCCTGTAAAAGACCAGAAAATCATAACGTAGTATAAATCAGTATGGGAAACGAGTTTGCTAAAAGATTGTTGCACTGGCATAAAACATATTAATAAAAGAGAGATGCCGTGGAAAGGAGAAAAAGACCCTTATAAGATATGGCTAAGTGAAATAATACTACAACAAACACGCGTAGAACAGGGACGAAGTTATTATGAAAATTTCATCCAAAATTATCCTACTATTTCACAACTGGCTAAAGCCAAGGATGAAAAGGTGTTCAAGCTATGGGAAGGGCTGGGCTATTATAACCGGTGTAAAAACCTGCTTTTTACCGCCAGGTATATAGCAAAAGAATTAAATGGAGTATTTCCCGGCAATTATGAAGATATCCTCACCCTGAAAGGCGTAGGGCCCTATACAGCAGCAGCTATTGCCTCATTCGCATTCAACCTGCCACACGCAGTGGTAGATGGTAATGTATTTAGGGTATTATCAAGAGTATTTGCGATTGATACAGCGATAGACAGTACAGCCGGTAAAAGTGAATTCTCTATACTGGCAGATGAGGTGTTAGACAGAAAAGAACCTGGCATCTATAACCAGGCTATTATGGACTTTGGAGCTACCGTTTGCAAGCCTTTTGCCCCATTATGTAATCATTGTCCTCTCCAAAAAATATGCAAAGCCTACCTGGAAGGAAAGGTGAACTATCTCCCTGTAAAGGAAAAAGTGCTACAGAAAAAGAATCGCTGGTTTTATTATTTCCTGTTCCAACACGATGGAAAAATATTAATACACCAACGGCTGATGAAAGACATTTGGGAAAACCTATTCGAATTCTATCTCGCAGAAAGTAATGAGCACCTGCATTGGAATGAGGCAAGTGTAAAAGAATGGCTTTACGAGCAACTCGGTATTGAGAAAGCAGAGATTGTGCATATTTCTCCCCAGTTTGCCCAACAGCTTACTCATCAAAATGTAAAAGGGCAATTCATTAAGGTCATACTTCCGGCCATCCCTACCACCCTGGAGCATCATGAATGGCTGTCATTACAGCAAATCAGGCAACTGGCATTCCCTAAATTCATTAATCAATACCTGGAAACCGGGGCTCTACAGGCAAGTTTGTTCTAAACACTACATATGGCCAATAAAAATCGCCGGTAAATAGTTTTACCGGCGATCAATGTACTTGGATAAATTCTGTAATTATTAAGCTTCAGCAGCTTCGCTACCACCTTGCCTTGTTTCAACTTTACGAACCACAGGCTGGCTACGGCGTGCTCTTTGTGTTTTTCTGTGCTCATCATTACGGCGCGCAATCTGAGCTTCATGCTCATCATGCCACTTTTGGAATTTTACCATTGCAGTAGCGTCATCAAACAGTCCTAATTTAACACCACGCAATAAGTGTTTCAGGTACAATACGCCCTTGAAAGACAAAATACGGCGAACTGTGTCAGTAGGCTGTGCACCTTTGTGCAGCCATTCCAACGCTTTCTGACGATCTAACTGAATAGTAGCCGGTACTGTAAGTGGATTGTACGTACCGATCTTTTGGATGAATTTACCATCTCTTGGTGCACGGGCGTCGGCTACTACTATAAAGTAGAAAGGCCTCTTTTTGCTGCCGTGTCTTTGTAGTCTCATTTTTACTGCCATTTTAAATAGAAATTTATAGGCGTTAACAAATAGGGTTTACTAAAATTTGGATTGCGAAAGTAACAGATTTTTCCAAATATCCTGCCACAAACCTTGGAATTTGTGTTAAGATTTTGTTTCTGCTGCCCGCTTATCTTTTCATTCCCGGCATCATCCTGCCTCCCATACCCATGGGCATTTTATTCATCATCCCCATCATCTTCTTCATCTGCTCAAATTGTTTCATAAACGCATTTATCTCGTTAATATCCTTACCACTTCCTTTAGCAATACGCAGCTTCCTTTGCTGATCAATCAGGTCAGGATTACCTCTTTCCGCCGGTGTCATGGAATGAATCATCGCTTCAATTCCTTTAAAGCTATTATCATCCACATCAATATCTTTCATCGCTTTTCCTACACCGGGTATCATACCCATCAGGTCCTTCAAGTTACCCATTTTTTTGATCTGCTGCAACTGGTCTAAGAAATCCTGGAAATCAAACTGGTTCTTCCGGATCTTTTTTTCCAGTTTCTTCGCCTGTTCTTCGTCATATTGCGCCTGGGCTTTTTCAACAAGCGAGGTAATATCTCCCATACCCAGTATCCGCTGAGCCATACGATCAGGATAGAACACATCCAGTGTATCCATCTTCTCGCCGCTGCTCATAAACTTAATAGGCTTATTAACGGTATACTTGATAGATAAGGCAGCACCACCTCTTGTATCACCGTCCAGTTTTGTTAATACTACCCCATTAAAATCGAGCCTGTCATTAAATGTTTTAGCAGTATTAACGGCATCCTGCCCTGTCATACTATCTACTACAAATAATATCTCGGTAGGGTTAACAGCAGCCTTAATATTAGCCACCTCGGTCATCATTACCTCATCAACCGCCAAACGGCCTGCCGTATCTATAATAACAACGTTCTTATTCTTTGATTTTGCCTCTTTAATGGCATTCCTGGCTATGGCAACGGCATCATTGCTCTCTCTTTCTGCATAAATGTCCACCCCAATTTGCTCTGCCAGTATTGTTAACTGATCAATGGCCGCCGGGCGATAAATATCCGCTGCCACCACCAAAGGACTTTTGCCTTTCTTGGTCTTCAGGTAATTAGCCAGTTTACCGGTAAAGGTCGTTTTACCGCTACCCTGTAACCCTGCAATCAATATTACAGCCGGGTTACCGGTAATATTAAAATCAGCCTCTGTACCACCCATTAACTCGGTCAATTCATCCTGTACGATCTTTACCATTAACTGCCCGGGACTAATGGCGTTGAGTACTTTCTGCCCTGTTGCTTTATCTTTTACCCTATCAGTAAACTCTTTTGCAATCTTATAGTTAACGTCCGCATCCACCAATGCACGCCGGATATCTTTAACCGTATTGGCAATATTGAGATCATTGATCCTTGCCTCACCTTTCAGGTTCTTAAAGGCACTTTCTAATTTTTCACTTAATGAATTGAACATATTTGCCGGTTTGCTTCAATACCAAAATAAAAAAGTGAACTAAAAAGTTCACTTATACAATGAGATGCAAATATAGCGCAGATAGCGATTATAAAATATTTATCCGAGGTATACCCTTAGATGTTTTGATTTACTGGTGGTCCTTAGCTTGGTAATAGCCTTGTCTTTTATCTGCCTTACCCGCTCACGCGTTAAATTATATAATTCGCCAATATCATCCAGGCTCAATGCATTGTCTACACCAATGCCAAAGAAATAACAGATCACCGCTTTCTGCCTTTCGGTAAGCGTCTGCAGGCTATGCTGTATTTCAGTTCGTAATGATTCGTAATGCTCCAATAACAGATCAGTACTATCTGCATTAGGGTTCGCCATTACATCCATTAAAGTGCCTTCTTCTCCATCTGCCAGCGGCGTATCCATGCTTATATGGCGACCGCCGAGATTCATAGTGGCAGACACTTCTTCGAGGCTTATTTCCAAAACACTGGCCAGTTCTTCTGGGGTTGGCTCCCGTTCGTATTCCTGCTCCAGTTGTTGATATGCTTTGTTAATGCGGCCTGTAAGACCTACTTTGTTCAATGGTAAACGCACAATACGGCTTTGTTCTGCCAATGCCTGCATAATGCTCTGGCGTATCCACCATACTGCGTAAGAAATAAATTTGAATCCTCTTGTTTCATCGAAACGAAGCGCTGCTTTTATCAGGCCCAGGTTACCTTCATTAATCAGGTCAGGTAATGTTAATCCCTGGTTCTGGTACTGTTTTGCCACAGATACTACAAACCTGAGATTAGATTTTACCAGCCTGTCCAAAGCCTTTTCATCACCGTGCTTAATGCGTTCTGCCAACTGAACCTCTTCTTCGGGAGTAATGAGATCTACCCTGCCTATTTCCTGCAGGTACTTTTCAAGACTTTGGCTTTCCCTGTTAGTAATAGATTTGGATATCTTGAGTTGACGCATACTCATAGCTTGTTGTTGTTTAAAGGGTAAGGAGTATTATTGTTAGTATTGGTTGATTGTGATTTTGCAAGGGAGCTAATTCCTGCTGCGTCGTTTTCACTATACTAATATAGGCAACTTCAATTGTTACTTCCAAAAAAATCTTCATAACTGTGGCGTACTGTGATTTTTAGGGTCATAATGCGCTCCGGGATAAGGGTTTTGGCGGCAAATAAGCGGGGGTGGTAAAAAAACATTTGGCGGGTATGGATTATTTAATATTATTGCAGCCCTACGAATGATAGGTTAAAGAGTATGTAATGAGTAAAAAGCAATTATTTACATTGGAGTTTCCTGTAAGATGTTCTCCAGCTATCTTATATGAATTTTTAAGTACACCTGCTGGTTTGCAGGAATGGTTCGCAGACAAGGTTGATGAATGGGAAGGCACTTTTAGTTTTACCTGGAATGGTGGTACTCCTGATAAAGCAGTGATCGTTGACCAGGAAGAAGAGAAGTTTATAAAGTTCAGATGGCTACATAGCGAAAAGAGTGAATACTTCGAATTCAGAATTGAAAAAACAGAAATATCCAACCAAACAATTCTCTTAATAAAAGACTTTGCTGAAAAGGCTGAAATCAAAGATCAGAGTCAATTATGGGGATACCAGGTTAAAGAATTATTTCACCGGTTAGGCGCTTAATCACCCAATATCGAGAGTATTTCTACATAACTGTTTTTCAAAGACAACGCGGCATCATCCCACTGTAGCAATGGTATTTTCCGGGCTAATTTAATAAATGGAAGCCCCTCTATTTCCTGCATACTAAACTCCCGCAAAGGTTGATAGTTACCAGGTAAAAAGTGATGTTCCCACGCATTATCCGAGCAGCCAAGAAACCAATCGCTATCTTCATCGGCTTCATATAATTTCTTTATTCGCGGCAGGTACTGATCATGATAACTACCTGCCAGCTGCAGCGTGATACTAAAGAAATTGCCCCACCAAAAGAAAGTTCTTATTGCAAAAACATCCCTGGCAGAAAATATCCTGGGGAAATCCAGCATCAACCAGGGTAATCCTTCATAATTTTCACCTCTCGCAATTTTGGGTGAAGGAGCCAATACAGGCATCTCTATAGGATACTGCTTTATCTCCTGCACATAGTATTCACTCAACTCTCCCAGCAGTGCATATACTTTCTGAATGATGTTATTCTTTGTTAAAATAAAAGATGCATCCGTAACCAGTTCTAATTCTCCCGCTGAAAGTTTTACTTTTGGCATTCTTGTGTATGGTGTATTGTTATCAGAACCTATAAAAGGATATTACAAAGGAAAAGCAAAGTGATAAAAAAACTAGATATACTTATTGTCCGGGCATTTGTGGGTCCTTTTCTCGTAACATTCCTTATATCGTTGTTCGTACTGGTCATGCAGTTCTTCTGGCTGTATATTGATGACCTCGTTGGTAAGAATGTCGATTTCCTCATACTCATGAAGCTGATCGGCGTGGTAGCCATTACCTGGGTACCCCTCGCATTACCGCTTGCATTACTCCTTTCTTCCATCATGACCTTTGGTAATCTTGGCGAAACGTTTGAGATTGTAGCGATCAAATCAGCCGGCATTCCACTGTTACGCTTTATGCGTCCTCTATTATTGGTTACCATTGCATTAAGTGTTGTTGCCTTTTTCTTTGCCAACAATATCATTCCTTATGCACAGTTAAAACTGGCACGTATCAAGTACGATATTATTGTGGCCAAGCCCGCATTTGATATCAAAGAAGGTGTGTTTTATAATAAGATAGATGGATATGTGATCAAGCTGGGAAAGAAAGAGAAAGACGATAGCACCATTCGTAATATCGTGATCTATGAAAGATCCCAGGGCCAAGGCTTACAGGACAACCTGTTGGTGGCCGAAAGCGGTATTATGAGGGTAACACCCGATAGCCGCTTCCTTGAATTTATCATGAAGAATGGATGGCGCTACCAGGAAAAAGGGCAGCGTCAAACCACCAATACCGAATTCATTCGCATGGGCTTTAAGGAATATAAAAAGGTGTTCGACCTGAAAAGCTTTAAAATGAACAATACAGAGGATAGTAATTTCCGTTACGATCCTAAAATGCTAAGCGTACGGCAGTTGAATGTGGTAATGGATAGTATGCGCCGCACCAATAACAATTATGCCCGGCGCGCCGTAATAGAGATAGACCCTTATTTTACCTTTCCAAAATATGCTGATACAGGCTGGATCAAAGCCGATACACTCAAGCCAACAAAAGCCACCTCTTTTGCAGCGTTGATACCGGATTCACTACGTACAATCGTATATGATCGCAGCGCCAACCAAAGCAGTGGAGCTGGTACCAATATATCCCTCATGGCAGAAGATTATTCCCATAAAATGGAATCTTTCAATTCTCATGAAATAGAGTGGCATCGCAAATTCACTCTCTCTGTAGCCTGTATCGTGTTATTCCTTATCGGTGCACCTCTTGGCGCTATTATACGCAAAGGCGGTTTGGGTACCCCTCTTGTATTCGCTGTTGTCTTTTTTGTAGTATTTCACCTGCTCAACACTTTTGGTGAGAAATTTGCAAGGGGTGATGTCACCAGCCCGTTCGTAGGTATGTGGCTCTCTACCATTGTATTAATACCCATCGGGGCATTTCTTACGTACAAAGCCATGAGAGATTCACAATTATTTAATAAAGAAGCCTACTACAGGCTCTTTAAAACCGTGCGGGTGTTTTTAACTAACTTTAGAACCAGTAAACGATCATCCTAAATAATACACCTCATGCAAAACAAAAAAACAAGCCGCAGAGATTTTATAGCCAACACCGCTAAAGCCTCTGCCGCTACTGTACTGGCATCTACTGTACTGCCTTCTTTTGCACAAAACTTCGGGGCTGGCAATATACCTGCAACACCTTACACACAGCAACCACTGCCTTATGGTTATAAAGACCTGGAAGTAGCTATCGATGCTACTACTATGGAAATACATTACACAAAGCACGCAGCAACCTATGCCAAAAACCTGGCAGAAGCAGTAACCGCAGAAAAAGTAGATCCTTCCAAAACAACACTGGAAGAACTACTGGCAAAAGCCTCTAAGTATTCAACCAAGATGCGCAATAACGCCGGCGGACATTATAATCATGAGTTATTCTGGAAAAGCATGACAGCTAAATCTGCCGGTACGCCCGGTGGCCAGCTGGCTGCTGCCATTACAAAAGATTTTGGCTCCTTCGATGCCTTTAAACCCAATTCACTGATGCCGGTAAAAACAGGTTTGGTAGTGGCTGGGCATGGCTTGTATTAACCAGCGATAAAAAGCTGGTGATCGGCTCTACACCCAACCAGGATAACCCTTTAATGGATGTAAGTGATTTAAAAGGCGCTCCTTTATTAGGTCTCGATGTATGGGAACATGCCTATTACCTGCGCTACCAGAACAAACGTCCTGATTATATCAATAACTGGTGGAACGTAGTAAACTGGGATTTTATACAAAACAGGTATACTACTGCCATCTAAATAAGTCATTCAAAACGGGCGCTGGCATAAATACCAGCGCCCGTTTTTTCTTTATACACTTATACCCTTACGGTATAAAGAATAGTTACTTTTGCCGCCAAATTTTTTCCCTTGCAAAAAGAGAAACAGAATTTAAGGTTCAATTATGGATAACGGTAATAAGCCTGGTATTATTCGTTATTAAAATTGCTGCCTATTATTTTACCTATTCATTAGCCATTCTTACAGATGCGTTGGAAAGCATTGTGAATGTATTGGCCGGCTTCATCGGCTTGTACAGCTTATATGTAGCAGCCAAGCCAAGGGATATGGACCATCCTTACGGGCATGGTAAAGCAGAATTTATCTCTGCTGCTGCAGAAGGCTCACTGATTGTTGCTTCCGGTATCTTTATCGCTTATGAAACCATTCAGAATATCATTAAGAGCAATGCCGTAGGGCGTTTGGATACAGGTATCATGCTTATCGCTATTACAGCGCTTGTTAATTATATCGCCGGTTTTGTATGCCTGAAGATTGGTAAGAAAAATAATTCCCTAGCCTTACAAGCCAGCGGCAGGCACCTGCAGATCGATACTTATTCTACATTCACCATCATCATCAGCCTGTACATTATGCTGTTAACCCATTGGTTATGGGTAGATAAGGTAATAGCAGGCGCCATGAGCATATTGATCATATACAACGGTTATAAGATATTGCGCAGCTCACTCGCCGGTATTATGGATGAGGCAGATAAAGAGTTACTGCTACAACTGGTAGGGTTATTAAATACCAACAGGCGCCCTAACTGGATTGACCTTCATAACCTTCGTGTTATTAAATATGGCGCTACATTACATGTAGATTGTCATTTGACTGTTCCCTGGTACCTGAATGTAAATGAAGCACATAAGGAGATAGATGCCTTAAGCGATCTTATCAGGAACCAATTTGGCGATGCCCTTGAGTTATTCGTACACACAGATGGATGTATCCCTTTTAGTTGCAGTATCTGTACAAAAGAGGATTGTACAGTAAGGCAGCACCACTTTGTACGAAAGATAGAATGGACACTGGAGAACATCATTACCAACCACAAGCATGGTATAACGGAATAATACCGCATTCGCAGGTATGAAACAAAACCCCATTTACACAATCGGGCACGGAACCAGGAAGATAGATGAGTTCGTCAACGTGCTGAAAAACTTCGGGATACAATACCTGGTAGATGTGCGTTCCAGGCCATACTCAAAATTCAATCCCCAATTCAACCGGGATGATCTTGCCCATTCCCTCAGTCTCCACGGCATCACTTATGTTTTTATGGGAGATACCCTTGGCGGCCGCCCACCAGGTTCCGGCTGTTACACGAATGAAGGAAAGGTAGACTATGAAAAAGTGAAAACAAAAGCCTTCTTCCAAAAAGGAATTGAACGATTACAAGTGGCCTATAACAAAAGCATCCCCCTCGCCATCATGTGCAGTGAAAGCAAGCCATCTGAATGTCACAGGAGCAGGCTGATAGGCCAGGTACTTGCTGCCGAACAAATTATTGTACATCATATCGACGAAAAGAACACAGTAAAAACACAGGCAGAAGTTATAAGTGAAGTGAATAAAGAGCAGCCTGGTGCTACGCTGTTTTCAGCTGATTAATAGTATCTATTAATAATGCCATATGCCCTATCTTGCATAGGCTAATCCTTAGCTGCATATGAAGGCCATTACTTTTATAACACTCCTCTTTATCTTTTGCAGTTGCTCTCTCTCTTCAAAAAGAGATCAAAATCTTGCCAGGTCTATTCCACCAATGTATATAGCGGATTCAATTCCAAGAGTAGATACAGCATCGAAGACCAGTAAGACTACTTCCACCAACCGCAATAACTGTATATTCGATACAAGCACTTATAAATTTACTACCACCATCTTACGGGAATATGATCCCAGTATTGTTTTCGTTTGGGACGATAGTACAAAGGAAGCCATTATAAAAATAGACAAGGATGATACACTAAAATTGCATGTAGGTGGCTGTAACCATTTTATGTATTCCATTGTTTATACAACCAACGGCTCCCTGTTCGATAAAGATGATCTGTTAGCCGCCAAAGCAAAATGGCTGGCCCAAACATTCTTACGGGAAGGCTTTGAAACATGGTATGTAAACAGCATCACCAGTAAGCAGTATGAAATTGATAAATCGGAGCCCGGTATTAAATACCTCACCATTACAAATAAAGATAAAGACCTCAATATAGGGGAGAGAGTATATGAGCCTGTCAACTTTGAAATGGATGGAAACAGAACAAAGATCTCCCTGCAGGCATATAAAAATAATCCATAGCATCCGATCTTACACCGGGCACTTCTCATGATAATTCACCAGCTCAATAGCAGTTCTTTCTATGATCGCATCTTTGTAATTGTCCAGTATTTCATCCAGTACCGCTTCTATTTCTTCTACCTCTTTTAAAGTAACCAGGCGGTTACGGTATTCTTTAATACCCGGCAGCCCTTTTAAATAATTCGCATAATGCCGGCGCATTTCATTAATGCCCACAATAGGCCCTTTCCATTCTACTGATTTCACCAGGTGTTTCTTACAAACAGCCACCCGTTCTTCCACAGTAGGTGGTTCAGGCATAGCGCCCGTTTCCACATAATGCTTGATCTCCCGGAATATCCAGGGATAACCAATAGCCGCACGGCCAATCATAATACCATCTACCCCATAGCGATTCTTATATGCCAGCGCCTTTTGCGGAGAATCAATATCTCCATTCCCAAAAATGGGAATATGGATGCGGGGGTTATTCTTTACAGCAGCGATCAGCGTCCAGTCCGCCTCCCCTTTATACATCTGGCTCCTGGTACGGCCATGGATGCTCAGGGCCTTAATCCCGGTATCCTGCAAGCGCTCCGCCACTTCCTCTATATTCCTGCTGTTATCATCCCAGCCAAGCCTGGTTTTAACCGTTACAGGCAAGGAGGTAGATCGTACTACCGCCTCCGTCAGGCGAACCATCAGATCCACATCTTTTAATACGCCTGCCCCGGCACCCTTACTCACTACCTTTTTAACCGGGCAGCCGAAATTGATGTCCACCAGGTCTGGTTGTACCGTTTCCACTATTTTGGCGCTCAAAGCCATGGCCTCCTCATCCCCGCCAAATATCTGGATACCAATGGGACGTTCATAATCAAATATGTCCAGTTTCTGCCTGCTTTTAATGGCATCCCGTATCAATCCCTCGCTACTGATAAATTCAGTATACATCAGGTCCACCCCATTGTCCTTACAAACAGCACGGAAGGGCGGATCACTCACATCCTCCATGGGCGCCAGTAATAACGGGAAATCCGGTAATGTTATGTTGCCTATCTTTACCATATACAAAAAAGAACAGCGTGTATCTTCGCTGTCAAACCGCAAATTTACATTCTATTTACGTTATACCATGATGGAAGAACAGCCTCCTTTTGAAGAACAGCAGCCTGTGCCCGGTCCTCCCCCTGTACAATTACCCTTTACCATACCACACCGGGAATCCCCTATAATGGGCTATTTTGGTCAATTAAGCCTACTGCTCATACTAACCGGGGTAGGTTTGATCATGGGTACCATCGCAGGTTTTATCCTCTTTAAAATATTAACAGGCGTGTCTATATGGGGACCAGATGCCCTGCAGGCGCTCAATAACCCGGCTTACGCCAATGCCAATAAGCTGATGCAGGTGATTATTTCTATCATTTCATTTTTTATGCCTGCTTATTTGCTTTCCCTTATCGTATACCGAAAGCCTTTCAAACACCTGGGTTTTAATGGCAGGGTCAATATCAAACAAATAGGGCTGGTAATCGGTATCGCCTGTGCCGGGCTATTACTCAGTGGCGCCCTGTCAGAATTAAATGAGATCATTCCCATCTCAAAACACCTGCAAACCACTTTCCGGAAAATGGAAGATGATTATAGCGATGGCATCCTGGTAATGGCTACCATGAAAAATAACTGGGATTATCTTATTACCCTTTTTGTAATCGCATTACTACCCGCTATTGTGGAAGAAACATTTTTCAGGGGAGGGGTACAGCAATTATTAGTGGCCTGGTTTAAAAAGCCATGGATTGCTATTGTAGTCACCAGTGTATTCTTCAGCGCTATACATTTCAGCTATTATGGGTTTTTACCAAGGGCAGCCCTGGGTGTAATGCTGGGTTTGCTATTCTATTATGGCAAAAGCATCTGGTTAAATATTCTCGCCCATTTTCTAAATAATGCCATTGCCGTTACCCAACTCTATGCGGTTGCACGCAGTGGAAAGCTTACCAAGAAGCCATGAACGCAACAGACGACAAATTCCCTCTCTGGATAGGATTAATAGCCCTCCTGCTTATTATCAGCCTGTTTATCCTGTTTAAGAAAGAGAGTGATAAAGTACTCGCAACAACTACAGAACCGGAAAATTCCTTTGCCTGATGCGCGAACAATGGCATTTACTGTATATCACTCCCAATTATATGGAAGCCAGTATTATACGTGGTATGCTGGAAGAAAACCAGGTGCCTGTACGTATATTAAACAAAGTAGACAGTAGTGGCCTCAATTTCGGAGACATAGAACTATACGTACCCATCCTGTTAAAGGAAATGGCTTTACGCCTGCTCGATAAGGCATTGCTCAATTAAACCCTGTTCACCAATCCTGCTGTTCAGGCGTATAGCGGTAGCCCTTATAGCATAATTGCTTATTTTGCAAGGCAAATCCTATATCTTTCATCTTATACAGAACCATAATGGCCTTTAACCTTCAAACTTTTAAAACCAGGGCGCTCACTGCTATTGTATTTGTAGTGGTTATGCTGGCAGGACTACTGGTAAATCAATGGACATTCCTGGCGCTATTTTCTGTTATTCATTTTGGCTGCTGGATAGAATACCAAAAGCTGGTGGGAAAAATAGATGAGAATTACCAACACATCACCCCCTTACATAAATATGGCGTAATGCTTTTCGGCTGGGGATTTATGCTATACATGACAAACGACGATTATCACTTCGGCGCTGTACAGCTACATGCTATCGGGTGGTTATTGATCATGATCACCACCATCTTGCTCATGACCTTTGAAATCGTTTTCCCCAAACAGTTAAACCTTAAAACGATCAGCTATTCGGCAATTGGGTTATTATATATTTCACTAAGCTGGGGGTTAATGATGGACCTGCGGAATGAAGGCACTTTCTTCAAAGAATCCTTTTTATCCGTTCAACTCGGCTGGCTGGTTCCGGTAGTACTGATTGCTTCTATCTGGATCAATGATACCATGGCTTATATAGTAGGCTCTTTTATAGGCAAAACACCTTTCTCCAAAATATCTCCCAAGAAAACCTGGGAGGGTACTATTGGCGGAATGATCCTCTGCGTATTGGTGATTGTATTTGTGGTAGTTCCCCTGTTACTGGGGAATACAGCCGGGGATACGATGGTGCGCGACACCCGTATTAACTGGTTGATCATCGCTACACTGGCCGCTATATTTGGCACATTAGGCGATTTACTGGAAAGTAAAATAAAGCGTATGGCCGATGTGAAAGACAGTGGGCAGATCATGCCTGGCCATGGAGGCTTCCTGGATCGCTTTGATTCCTTACTAATAGCAACCCCGGTAGTATGGTTATATATAAAATTGTTCCTCTAATATTATCCATACGTGTAAGCTGTCAACATCTTCACCTCTTTCTTTTATCTTTGGCCCCTCAATTATTATAAATGACAATCCATAGAGAAGGTTACCAGTCTATAGGCATTACCGCTTTGGTATTTGGTATCGTAAATGTGATCTCTTTTACCTTTTTAAGCGGCTCCTTACCATGGCTGGCTATCATCATTTTCATACTCACCCTTGCGCTCTTATTATTTATTATTTCCTTCTTCCGTATACCCAATCGCATTTTAACCGTTCATGAAAAGCAGATCATCTGTCCGGCAGATGGCAAAGTGGTAGTAATCGAGGAAACAACAGATACAGAGTATTTTAAAGATAAAAGGATACAGGTAAGTATTTTCATGAGCCCTGCCAATGTACACGTAAACCGTAACCCCATGGATGGCGAGGTTATCTATAACCAGTACCACAAAGGCAAATACCTGGTAGCCTGGCACCCTAAAAGCTCTACCGAAAACGAACGTTGGAGCGTGGTAGTAAAAAACAAATACGGAACCATCTTATACAAACAAATTGCAGGCGCACTCGCTAAACGCATCTGTAATTACACCGCTGTAGGAACACAGGTAAAACAGGGTGATGAATATGGCTTTATCAAATTTGGCAGCCGGGTAGATGTACTGTTACCCGTAGGCACTACTATCAACGTACAACTGAACCAGGTAGTAAAAGGCGGGGTTACCGTTCTGGCTTCCTGGCAATAATATTCCTTAAAATATATCTTCCAGCTCCCTGAGTGCATGCACCATATAAGTAGCCTGTATATGGGGTTTCACCTGTAAATGATTTACAAAAACGGTATCTAATCCTGCATTGATGCCTCCCTGTATATCCGCATCCAGGTTATCCCCGATCATGATACTATCTGTAACAGTCGCACCAGCCTTCAGCAAGGCATATTGAAATATTTCCTTATTCGGTTTTATGCTATTACTGGCCTCAGAGGTAATAATGTTACTAAAGAAATGATGCAACTCGCTGCTCAGTAACTTATTCTGCTGTACCTGCTCAAACCCATTGGTAATCAAATGTAGTGTATACCCTTTATTACGCAGGTAAGTCAATATTTCTATGGTATAGGGAAAGAGGTTTTTCTTGGAGGGCAATCTTTCCAGGAACTGTGCAGAGAGCTCCCTCGACAAAGCCTCATCTCCTATCTTAAAATCCAGCAAAGTAAGCCACATCCGTTTCCATCGCAATTCATCCTGCTTAATAAATCCCTTGGTATACCTGTCCCACAAACGTTCATTATGATAGCTATACCGCTCAAAAAAAGCATCAAAATCTGTAATATTTCGCTTACTCAATTCATTCAGATGGTAAAGATCATGCAGGGTTTCTTTCGCATTGGTTTCAAAATCCCATAAAGTGTGATCAAGATCAAAGAAAAGATGTTTGTATGCCATTCGCTGTTAACAGTTATGTTGCGCAAGGTACATTACAAATACAAAATTGTTTGTTATAAACGCCCGTTACCAAACATGGATAGCCAACACATACCTTTGCCACAATCACCGGGAAAAACCTTTCTCCAATAATTCTTATTTATATGAATGTAATCATCACAGGTGGTTCAAGGGGCATCGGCAAAGCCATTGCCATGCAATTTGCAGCTGCCGGTCATACCATACTGCTCGGCGCCGGTAATGAAGCCTCCCTGCATACTACAGCAGCGGAAATTCGTGCAGCATGGCCAGCCTGTACTGTTCATACCAGGAAGGCCGATTTAAGCATCAAAGCACAGGCGCAGGCATTCGGGAACTGGTGCTTGGAATGGGGTACACCAGGTGTTTTGGTCAATAATGCCGGTCGCTTCCTGCCCGGCTCCATACACAATGAAGAAGAAGACACCCTGGAGAAAATGATCGAAACAAATCTCTATAGCGCTTATTATGTAACAAGAGCCTTGTTGCCCGCAATGGTTGTGCAAAAGAGTGGCCATATTTTCAATATGTGCTCTATCGCCTCCCTGCAGGCATATGCCAATGGAGGCAGTTACAGCATCAGTAAGTTTGCCCTACTCGGGTTCAGCAAAAACCTGCGTGAGGAATTAAAACCCTATAATATTAAAGTAACGGGCATATTACCCGGCGCGGCTTATACAGATAGCTGGAAAGACAGTGGTGTAGATCCCCAAAGGATAATGGAAGCGGAAGACGTAGCGAAAATGGTGTTTGCAGCCTCCCTATTATCTCCCCAGGCAGTAGTAGAAGATATCGTACTAAGGCCCCAGCTGGGCGACTTGTAATACAAAAGCCCTTCTGTTTAGAAGGGCTTTTGTATTCATATATTCTGCTGTTGAAACTGTTAGCGCTTATAGCGGACCTCTACCCCTGCCGCCGCCGCCAAAACCACCACCAAAGCCGCCATTACCACCGTCGCGGTTACCACGGAACAGGCCTGGCATTCTTTGCTGATTGCCTGTAGCGCCAAACCTTCTCAGGTTATAAGTAAAGCTCAGCATAAAGTACCTGGGTAATACCATGTTTCTCGAATCGGTAGTAGTAGGGCCATTTACCGTATGAGATACATTCGCATTTTTATTCAAAAGGTCAAATACATACAATTTGATCTCACCTGCTTTATTCTTCATCACCTGCTTTGAGAAGCTCGCATTCCAAACAGGGTAACTGGTATTATAGCCGGCTGATAATCCCCAGTTAATATTGTAACTAAAGTCAGAAGCCACTATCCATCCGCTATGTGTATAATAAGTAGCTTCCGTAGAAAGCGTTTCATTATAGGTACTCGTATTAGACCCTTTGTTTAAAGTCTGGCTGCCATAATTATAGCCGGTGGTAGAGAAGAAGTTCATATCAAAATTATCCTTCAGGTTGGTAGTCCAGCCTATTGTTTCTCCCACTTTGGTATTACGTGTATAGTTGCTCGTATCATTTAGCAGGTTCTGGCTCTGCCCGTAATTCACATTGGTTGTAAAGGTCAGGTTGCTCTTTGGTTTTCTCAACGGGAAGCTATACATAAACGTACCTGCCACATTATACGTTCCATTCAGGTTAACCGGCATGGTTATCTGCGCAAGCGGGTTAGTAACCGTAGGATCTATCGTTTTTAAGTAAACGGTTGAGTTCTGGATATCATTTGTTATGGCGCTTGCATTAATTGTAATAAACATTGCCTGCTGCGTTACTACATCAAAGGAATGATACAATAACCGGAACGAATGGGTAAACTGTTGTTTCAGGCGGGTATTACCGGTACTAAAATTAATAGAATCTGAAGTAGTGGTCAACGGCTGTAACTGGCTAACACTCGGTTGCCCTGTTCTGCCGGTATAGAATAACCGAAGGCTCTTCGTTTTTGTAAAATTATAAGTGAAGTTCGCAGTTGGTGTAAGATTGGTATACTTATTATCAATGGTATAGCCTTTTGACTGGTTTACGCTATTCTGTTCACCAAACTGTACACCCGAGCCTGCTGTAAGATTATACTTCTTACCCACCACACGATAGTTCAAACCCACCGTATGGGAATGATACGTGTTATTGTATTCATTAGACAATGCTGAATCCAAAATATCATATTGACCTGTAGCGCCATCTAACAGGTATGTCTGCCTGTTGGATGGGTTCGTGTTATAGGAATAAGAATAGTTTAATTCAACCACCTGCCCTTTCACTACCGGCTGTGTGAAAGACAAACGGGTTCCGTACGCATTACTATGGGAGTTAGAATTATACTTTTGATCAATATTATTCACCCTGGGAGGATTATAATAGGTATT
>JAGFNK010000770.1:0-22490 GCA_025769875.1 Russula earlei | reverse complement strand
CTGAAATACATGACATTGGGCAGGTATGTTCCATATGGATCTTGAAGGCTGCTTTTCAGCAATTTCCTTCTGCCAGTCATACATTATTGTATCCCATCATATATCAAACTTGGAGAACACCTTCTTCCCTCGAAGTCTTTCCACCTCTTGTTCCAGATGTGGTAAAGGTTCATTGTCTTGTCTGGTCCACTGATTTAGTTGTCAAGTCTCATGTCTCTACAATGATCCTCTTCTCCTTGCTGTCCTTCTTGCCAATGAAGAACACTGGAGATGTGTAGCTGGATGGACCTGGAGTGATGTATCGCTTTCTACTTCATCAGCTAGGAATTTCTTGAGGTATTCTCGCTCATCTGTGTTAGGGGGTACACTTTGCAGTTTAGTTCCTTTGGTGTCAGGTAACAGCTCTATCTGCATATCTGGTTCCCTTGGTGGTGGGAACCTCTGGGACTTCTCTTCTGAGAAGACATCTGCAAAGCGGTGGAATTGCTTTGGAACATTGGCAAGGGGATCCTCTCCTTCCTGTGGTTAATGACTGCTGGGCCCACTTCTGAGCAATAGTCGTCTTTGTAGGTAAATGGCTTCCCCCTTCTTCAATTGTTGACTTTCATCTCTTGCTTGCTTTTTGGATATTTTGCAATATAGAGATCCAGGTACTTGTATTGAGCAGTCTCAATTTGTACTGCTCCCTCCATCAGCTGTCCTTTCTTCCAGTTGATGGTGGGGTCAAATTTCATATAGGAAGGGATATCCCAGGATGACCCAATTCATTCCTAAATCTGTGAGATAGAACTTTTGCAAGCTCTCCTTCTCCTTGTATCGGATGTAAGCCAGCAATAATGGGTGAGTTCCCCTTGCTTATTCTGGGTTCCGTCAACATTTCGTACTACCATGGGTTCATGTAGTTCCTGTTTTCCAATCTTCAGTCTTTTCCAAGCTGAGTGATCGATGAAGTTCTCAGTTGCTCCACTGTCTAGTAGAGCAGATTCCTTGGCCATTGTGTGTGCAGTGATGAAAGTGAATGGGATATTCATAGCATTCAGTCTTCTAACGTACACTTGCAACACACTATTCTTCCTAAGCCAGGCTGTTGACTTAGGTGTTCCTAAAAACCCTGTTCCATTAGTTCTTCCAGTAAGTCCTCCTTCTGTTTGGTGGACATCTTCTTTATGGATGCAGAGGAGGAGCTCTTGTTATAGGTAGGAGGGGGAGATGTGGATCGTCCAGAGACAGTGCTTTCATTTCCACTGTCCCCTGAGTCATCCTCCTTCTCTGTTTCCAGAGCTTGAGCCTTTCCTTTGTCCCTTGGGTTACTTGATTTCTTCTTGACTCTGTCCTTGTCAGGACAGTTCCAGCTAATGTGCCCTGCTTTCTTGCAGATGAAGAATTTTCCTTCTACTAGCAGTTTCTTCTTCTCCTCTGTCAGAGGAGGATGATGCTTGGTCCTTGCTGCATCAGTGGATACTGAGTCCACTTCCATAGCATTGGGGTCTCTTTGGTTTCGCCTTTTCCCAGCCTGTAGGGATTTCATGCAATTTTCCCTGATGGTCAATGATCCACCTCCAGATCCAATATTAGCTTTCATAAGCTGGTCTCTGGCTTGTTCTTCCCTGGCAGCATTGATCCATGCTTGTAGATCATTGATGGCAGGTATGTCTCTGACTGGTTGATTGTAAATTTGTCGCACCAGCCAGGTGATCAGTCCAGCTTTATAGGCTTTGACTGCTCCTGGTGAGTTATGGTCCCATCCTGCTTCACTGAGCAGGACTAGGAATTTGCTGGTGTAATCATCCAGTGATGCTGCTTTAGACATGGACAGCTGCTGCAGCTCCATAAAAGCATCTTCTGGCTCTGTGGTATCTTTGAATTCCCTAAAGAAGTCATCCACAAATTTGGTCCAAAAGAGCATATCAGTTGGATCCAATTGCACTGGTGCATAGGGCAATGGTGGGTCCCCATTCCTTCTTTTGCTTCTACCAGGTTTGTTTGGTTGACCACCCATTTGTGTACCTTCTCTCCTTTGATGTAGGTGAGAGCCAGGGCTACTCATTTCATTGGAATAGTCATTGTTGGGTTGTTGCTGTTAAGCAGATTCCACAAACTGAAATCCTGGACAAAGTACTTCATCTTCTTTCTGTCTCCTTTGAAGACTTCATGAGGATCTCCTTTCAGAGATCCATTGCCTCCATGGGGGCCTGGTGCTGGTTGGGGTGCCAGGTTTGCTCCTGGTCCTACAGGAGGTACTGTGGGTGGTCCTCCTCCTGGGCCTGGTGGACCTGCTGGTCCAAAGGGGACTCCTCCACCTCCTGGTGGTCCGCCCCCAGGGTTTACCATGATGGTAGGCCCTGTTCATCCACCTGCTGTCTGGGTGGCAATTGTGGCTGTCTGTGTTGCTGCAATGGTAGCCATTTCAACTGATTCTTCTGGTTCTTCAACTATTGTTGGTTCAATGGGTGAGACTTGTACTGTCTGATCCAATCTTTCAGCTAGCTCCAATACTTCTGGTGCTTCTGCTTTCTGGTCTTTAGTTGGAGGGTCTGACTTCTCTGTTTCTTCACTTGATGACTTTTGTATCAATGGAGCAGGGTTGTCTACTGATGGGTTTCTGGCTTCCCAATGAGTAGTGTAAGGGTCTTTCTTGGTTCCTAAACCTAGACTCTTATAGTTGTCAATATCTTTGTCCTCTGCAGCATAGGGACATCCTTTATGGTAGTCAATGAAGTACCACTGATTGTTGATATATTCACAAGGAGTGTAGCTTCCTTTATATTGGACCTCATATCGATTAGGTCCTTCCTGGTCTGCCCAACACCAGATGGCAGTTCCTTTGATTCCTGAAGGGAGGTTGTTGCTTTCCCTTGCTTTAAACCACCCAAAGATGGTTCCTTTTGTGGAGTGCTGATTGAACTTAACGTGGATGCTATGAACTCCTTCAATCTCCAGTTTGTCCGCTTGCCACTGCCTTTCCTAGGGAGTAGGGACTTGTGTGCCTGCTTACCACTGTCTATGCCAATGACAGTAGGGGTCTTTACAGAAGTATGTGTGTGTCCAACCATGCTGCTTGTCAAGAGTCATGTAGTACACCTTCTTCTTGTTGTGGAGAGGTCTGTATAGATTCTCTCCCTTGACTACTTCAGTGTAGGTAGCTGACCATATGATGACTAGATCCTAGTCCTAAGGCTTCCTGCCTAATTCTGGTTTGCTTTCACAGCAATGTCTGTGATAGAAGCTTGACTTATGTTAAGGCTCCAAAGTGCCTTAAATAAGATCGATGGTCGTGTCTATGAACACATCCTACCAATGCAGATGTGCTTAAGTCAAGCAAGCGATACTCTTGGAGGTGAAGGAGTGTTAGATCCTTCTGGAGTATGGCAACAAGATGAGAGGGGCTCTGCAGACAGGGTAGGAGTCAACTGTTTGGTATTGGCAAACTAAGTCAAGCTTAAGGCTCAACTGTTATGAACTGGGGGCTTTATATAGCCCTCAGGGATAAGGTTCATGCTACTGTAGTACTGGTTGGTGCTATAGTAGCAAAGGCAACTCATAGAAGCAATAGTTGCTTCTGTGTAAACGATCTTGGTGCTGGAAGCATTATTGCCATTTTCAGCGCACTTGGCGGAGCTTGAATTCCACCCAAATCGGCGCAGAAACCCCCTCAAACATGCAGGATGAATATCTCCCTCAAAACAGCTTCAATTCATATGAACATTATTGTCCCTGAATCGCCTGAATGAGGGCTAGGCAGCCCCATTGTTTTCATGAGATTTGAGTGAGAATTGGTGGAGCTGGACTCAAGCCACCTCCACATGTGTATTAGATGAATTACAACTCAAAATCATGGTCTATATCTATTATTTTTCCCTCATGTTGTACCCATGGGCTGTCTTGAGGCAGCCCCATAGTTTTTTTGACTCAAGTGTTGTGGTGTGCAAAATTGTTTTCAGTGTGATTGGAGTGACGGCCAGCCACTCATTGCCCCTCTTACCTCTCCATTCTGACCATACACATACCCTGCACCCATGCCCGCTCCAGCCTCCATCCCTACATCGTGCACCATCGCCTCCGCCTTGCCTGCCTTGCCCATCGTCCCTGCGGTTCCCACCTCGTCCACCGTTCCTGTCACCTCGTTCACCGCCGCCATCCTCGACTCGCCAGCCATCATTGCCTCGGCTCCACCTGCCCTCGCCGTCCCAGCATTGCCCGCATTCGCCATCGTCGCCACCTGCCCTCGCCGTCCCAGCATTGCCCGCATTCGCCATCGTCGCCACCTCGTCTGTCCCCGCCGCTGTAGCCTCAGCCGTGACATCGCCTATCGCCACTGTCCCCGTCTTAGCCCAACCAGCTCCCGCGCCCTCAGTGTCGCCTGCTATGGCCACTGTCTCAGCTCCATGCACAACCACCATCTCAACCTCGCCCACCAACGTTTTAGCGCCGCCCGCCACTTCAGCCCTCGCAGCCTCGTCTGCCACCCCTGCCTTCGTCTCATCCGCTCCCGCGCCCTCAGTCGTCTTGTCGCCCTCAGTCTCGTCCGTTGCCTCGTCCGTTGCCACAGTAGCCTCAGTCGTGCCAGCCACCGACTTCGCATCAGTCTCCGTCTTAGCCTCGCCCATACTTGTCAGTTCAGCCCAGTCCGTCATAGCACCAGCATCGCCAGCCGCCGCCGTCTCCACCCTGCCCTCAGTCTCAGCCTTCTCAGTCTCAGCCGCTGCCACCGCGCCCCTAGTTTTGCCAGCCGTCTCTGTCGCCCCAGCTTCAGATCAGTGAACCGCCACCACCGCGCTCTTAGCCTTGCCAGCCGCCTTAGTCTCGTCAGCCGCCACCGTAGCCTCAGCCTCAGCCACCGACGTCTTAGCGCCACACGCCGCCATCTCCACCACCGTCTCACAAGCCACCGCCACCACGCCCTTGTCAGCCACCGCCGCCGTCGCCCCTGCGTCGCCCTCAGTCGTCGCCTCTGCCCCGTCCGCCTCCACCGTCGCACCAGCTCAGTCCGCCACCACCTTCTCAGTCTCAGCCTCAGTCTTCTCAGTCTCAGCCGCCGCTTTAGTAGTTTCGCGCGACACCAGCACCGCCGCACCGTCGCAACCCCTCGCCACCAGCACCACCCCAGAAGACCAAGAAGGCCTCGGCCACGAACTTAGCCACGACATGCCACAACAGGAGCAGAAGCCGCCACCGCAGGAGAAGCAGTCGCGGACGCCAACAGCACACCGCACGCCGCCTCCCACATCGCCTCCCCATCCGTTCGCGCGCTCTCGCCCACGTCTGCTGCCAACACCTGCAGTGGAGACGACCCCGCCACCGCCACCGCAAGACGACAGATCCCACCCCCGCGCAAGCTGCCCCATGCATCCTCTTTCTCGAGTCCTCGCCACCTACGTCTCTATCTACGAACTCACGCTCACCGCCTACGCCTTCGCTCCTCGTCCACGCCTGCTGCCACCACCTGCAATGGAGACGACCACGCCGCCACCGCCACAAGACAACACCACCACCATGCAGCCGCCATCTCGTCACCGCCGCCCTCGTCTCCATCGCCTCCGTTTCCCATCGCCCTCGCCTCTTCCGTCATCACCATCGCTGATCGCCGCCTTCGCATCTTCCGCAGCACAAGCAACCGCGACCGCCGCCTCAATTCAGACGTGAAAGGCTCAAAACACTCGCATTCAGACGCTTGACCGAGGACGGTCAAAGTTTCAAGCCCCTGGGAGGTGTAAGGAAGATTATGGCTGGCCTTGAAATCACATGCGAAAACGCGACACGACACGACATGAGACTGACACCTCAGCTCCCTTTCATCCCTTGCCACCTCCCTCTCGTTCCAGGCAGTCCACCGACCGCACACCACAAGCCATCCTGCGTGCGACATCAAGACCTCGATCGCATCGCCCAGCCCTCACCACCGATCACGCGCCCATGCACGCCTTGGCACACTAGATGCGTTCGCGTCTCAAGCCTTTCATGACCGCCTCAACCGTCTCAACCAGTCTTGATTCATTTTCATGCCATTCATCTCTAGTACCTCTCTCCTGTATATAAAAACACCCTAGCTACTCTGTAGTAGAAAGAGTTCAGAATAGGACCCCTCTTTGCAACCCACTCCTCTCTGTCTGTGAAAAACAAGAAGGATGGTCAGAATCGAGAGGTGAGAGGGGTGATGAGTGGCTGGCCGCGACTCCAATTGCACTGGAAACAATGTTGCACACCACAACACTTGAGTCAAAAACACTATGGGGCTGCCTCAAGACAGCCCATGGGTACAACATGAGGGAAAAATAATAGATATAGACCATGATTTTGAGTTGTAATTCATCTAATACACATGTGGAGGTGGCTTGAGTCTAGCTCCACCAATTCTCACTCAAATCTCATGAAAACAATGGGGCTGCCTAGCCCTCATTCAGGCGATTCAGGGACAATAATTTTCATATGAATTGAAGCTGTTTTGAGGGAGATATTCATCCTGCATGTTTGAGGGGGTTTCTGCGCCGATTTGGGTGGAATTCAAGCTCCACCAAGTGCGCTGAAAACGGCAATAAGTGCTTCCATAGTAGCAATCTCAGTGTCATAAGTACTTTCCCAATCAGGGAAGCAATGTATGTGGCAGTACAGGAACATTTGGAACAGAAGCTGTCACCGACTGGGGGCGGTGTCGCTGACAAATCGGTTCATGTGCGAGACGAGCGCAGTGAGTCAAGCGAGACACTAAGTCTTCGTGAACTTCGGGGATCTCGGAGACGATATTGCCGAGGCAAATATGTTCCGCGGAGGGGAGAAATAATGAATAAGTCTTCGCGTCAAGAAGACTTATGAGCAATAGAGGTTTCAGACGAAGTGCTTGATGTCTTGCAAGCCTACAAGTCCTGAAGTTCGAAATCCAGTGATATTTCACAGGAGAACAAGCTTAGGGCTTGTTCTCTGTTACAGACAGGTTTATATAGACAGTGTATCCTATATCAAATAGTAGACACAAGGTAACAATGAGGCGATCGAGACTAGAGCACGCTGGAAGGTGCTGGTACATGCGAGGCTAAGTGAGTCATTAAAACGTGCGGGAATCGTGAGGTCTGTCCGGGTAGGCTTGTCCAGTTGCCGGTCCAGTCCGAAGAGCCGGTTCTTGTGACATTACCCCCTTGTTAACGTCCTAAGCAGCGTAGGGGATAAGAGTCGATTGACAGCGATGGGTGTGGAAATGGACTTGGTCGCGAGGAACTCGACATATCCTATCGGTTTTGCATCGTCGATGTGGGTTTCTGCAACGATCAGCGATGTGCCCGTGGCGGTTGCAAAGGACACAGATGGCGATCTTGGGGCACTCGAATGTGTTGTGTCCTCCATCGTGGCACCAAGCACACTTGTCCGAAAGTCGAGGGGTGAACTGATACCATGGGTCTAGTAGGGCTTCTTTGGCATCTTTATGCTCCTGATCGGTGAGTTGGGGCATGACTCCAAATAAGACTCGTGGTTCGAGACATGTTTTGGCGTTGGCTTTGGCCAGTTTGATTTCCGCGTCTCTGACTTCCCACACCATGTCGTGGTATCTTTTGCGAGCGGTGACGAGACTGTTCGCCATTTGTCGCGTTTTCTTTATGGCGAACCGGTAGCGACGTACTTCCGCTTCTAGGGACAAGTCCTGTTCGAACCTAAGTGCCTCGTCTATAGCCTTGGTGTGTCTGAGGCCTTCTTTAAACAGGAAGGCATCTTTCTGTGTAAGAAGGGGGCGAGGGTAGGGGTCAGCTCTAGCTCGAATGGGAATGCGATGAGTGGGACATCCAGGACCGTAAGTGGCGAGCAAGGAGGGGAAGCCATGTGTCAAATCAGGGAGAATGAAGCGAGGGGGAAGCGTGTCGTCTTCATTGCCTGGGTCCGGAATCAGTAAGTCTAGCCCAAGGTCTCCTTCTTCCCAACCTTCTCCAAGTTCTTCCAATTCTGTGAGTTGGGTGCGACTGGCTGGTGGTTCGTAGATGGGGGGAGGAGTTCTTTCGCGGTCTGTGGGGGCGAAATTCTCGTTCAGTAGGACGATGTTTTCGACTTGTTGGATGATGGGTGTAGTAGTACGCGGAGGAATTGGAATGGGGTCGGGCGAAGGGGAGTGAACGTGATAGGAAGGGCTGCGGGTTCTAACTGGAGAGCTGGTTCCTCGAGTAGGGGATCGATTACCGAAGGCTCGCAGTATGGTGGTAAGGGAATCATCTTCCCATAGTTCGCATGCTTGTACGATCATTGCGGCATGTTGTGCTGCTCGTCGGATGAGTATTCTGGTGTTGATGGTTGCAGCTGTCGAGGGAGAGGGTTCTCTAGACAGTGGTAGATGGATAAGCGTAGAGGAATACGGTGGAGTGGGTACAAGGGTAGTGGTGGAAGCGATAGGAGAGTTTTGAGTGGAGGACATGTCTGTTATGTTTTCTTTTGAGGGTGGAGTGGTGAGGAATGATTGTTTGTGGGTGGTGTTTTTATACCTGGGGTCGTCCAGCCGAAGCGGAGTAGTATTCTGTTAGAAGTTCTGGGGTGTTGAGGTTGTGGTGGTCGACCCATGAATCATCTGATGCAGGGTATCCCTTCCAATGTACGAGGTATTGAAGTTTACGTGTTCGTCCAAACCTTCTTGTGTCTAGAATCGCCTCAATTTCGTATTCTTCCTCGTTTTCAATGGTTGGAGGAGGTCGTGTAAACGGCGTGCCGTATTCTTCCGTTTCCTTATAAGGGAGGAGTAAATTGACATGGAAGACGTCGTGTATTTTCATTGATGGCAGGAGTTGTAATTGATAAGCGACCTTGGAAATTCTTTTTGTGATAGGGAATGGGCCGTATCTTTTAGGCATTAACTTGCGTGTTCCTCGTGTTTTGAGGTTCTTTGCTTCTAACCATACAAGGGTTCCTTCTTCCATTTCCTTGATGTCGGGCTTTAGGGGTTGTTGTTTACGTTCAAGGAGTTGTTGGGCATCTTGCCTTGCTTCTTCTAGTTGTTTTAGCCGGTTGGTGGATGAGGGTACGTTATTGTCTTCCAGACTGATGTTAACTTGGGGTTTGAATCCCATGAGGAGTTCGTGTGGTGACTTTCGTGACGTTTCATGTTTCCATGAGTTGTGTGCGTATTCTGCCAAGGGGAGCATTTTTGCCCAGGAATGTGGATGAGTCGTGGTCCAGGGTCTTAGGTATTGTTCTAGCCATGCATTCATCCTTTCTGTCTGTCCATCGGTTTGGGGGTGAAACGCGGTGGACATGTTTTGTTTGATGCCTAAATTTTTACATAAGGCTTTGGAGAAGTTTGATGCGAATCGGGGGTCTCTGTCGGAGATGATTCTTTTAGGGACGCCAAACCAGGGCATGAGGTGTTTCAGATATTCGTGTGCAACGCCTGTTCCATCGATCGTTTTGTTGCATGGGATAAACTTTGTTGCTTTGGAGCATCCTTGGTCGACTATAGTAAGGACGCTGTCAAATCCTTCTGATCTGGGTAGATCGGTGATGAGGTCCATTGATACGTATTGAAACGGGCCTTGTTCAACGTGTGTGTCGAGTGGGAATGTCGTGGCCTTCTTTCTGGGTATATTGGTTTTGGACTCTTGACATTTGGCGCAGCCTTTGACATATTGTTCTACAAACTGTCGTAGTCTAGGCCCTTCGTAGTGTTGTTTGACTAAATCCCAGGTGTTGGCTATTCCTGGATGTCCTGCGAAAGGGGTGTCGTGAAACTGTCTTAGAATTTCTCGTCGTTTGTTGGGCTTGTCTGGTAGGTAGATTTTTTTTGCAAAAATTTCAGGTGGTAGTAGTGTGGTTTTTTGTTCTCCTACCCCCTTGTTAAGGTCTTTGCGACGAGAAAGTGCATCGGCAATGGTGTGCGTGTGTCCTGGGACGTGTTCCATGGTGATATTGAAGTCTTGCATGTATTGCATCCATCTAGCTTGTCGTCCTGTTAGTTTTTGTGGTTCTTTGAAGTAGGTAAGGTTTTTGTGATCTGTTCTTATTCTGATTGGTTTGTCTGCTCCTAGGAAGAATGGTCGTCCACTTTTTAATCCAAAGATCACTGCTGCTAGTTCTTTGTCGTGAGCGTCGTAGTTTCTTTCCGCGTCTAATAATGTTCTGGAATAGTATGCAATAGGGTGTAAGCCGTCTTCATACTCTTGGGATATGACTGCTCCTATGGCGAATCCTGATGCGTCAGTATCTAGAATGAATTGCTTTGTCCAATTCGGAGTGCGGAGTACTGGGTAGGATACACAGGTTTCTTTGAGGGTTTGAAAGGCTTGATCTTCTTTTGTTGTCCATTCCCATTGTTTGTTCTTTTTTGTTAGGTCGTTTAGTGGTCTTGCTTTTATGGAAAAGTTAGGTATAAAATTTCGATAAAAGTTACAAAATCCTAGGAAACTTCTAACTTCTTTTAGTGTTGATGGGGTTGGCCAGTCTTTAATTCCTTTAACTTTGACGGGGTCCATTGTTATTTTTCCTTCTCCTATGATTACTCCGAGGTATTCTACCTTTTTCTTGTGGAACTGACATTTTTCTGGTTTAAGGTAGAGGTCGTGTTGTCTTAGTTTAGATAGTATGTGGTTGACTTTGAGTGTGTGTTCTGTTTCATCATTTTGTGTAGCGATGATGATGTCATCCATATAAATCTTTAACCATCCTTGCGCGAGTTCTTCTTGAAAGATGTCGTCCATCATGGTTTGAAAGGTAGCTGGAGAATTTGTCAGGCCGAAGAACATTACCGTGGGTTCGAATAGTCCGTCACTAGTCTTGAAGGCGGCTTTCCATTCATCTCCTTCTTTGATTTGAATGTTGTTGTAGCCCCATCTGACGTCGAACTTGGTAAAAAGTTCTTTTCCTGCTAAGGCGTGGATAAGTTCTGGAATCAGGGGTAGTGGGTATACATTGGGTATTGTCCATTTATTTAGATTTCTATAGTCTTGTACTGGTCGAAATTTTCCATCCTTTTTCTTTATAAGGAAGAATCCACTGGCGTATGGCGAGTTGGATCTTCTTATCCGTTTAAGTCGTAGGTTTTGTTCGAGGAATTTTCCCTGTTCTTCTTTTTCTTTTGGTGATAGGGGGTACACTCTGCAGTTGATCGTTGTTGGGGCATCTGATTTTAAGTCAATGGCGTGGTCCCACTTCCTTGGTCCAGGGAACCTTTCCAACTCTTGTTCCATAAATACTTGTCCGTATTGATGGTATTGGTGAGGAACTATCTCTTGCCAGGTCTTTTGTTCGTTCTGCATTTGTGATTCAGCCAGTTGTTGTGCTATGGTTGTTTTACGTATTTGGGTTTGTAGCCATAGTTCATCACCTTCTTCCCAGTCTACCAACGCTTTGATCCATGTTGGGGTTTCCTGGTCTCCTTTGAGGGTGACTCTTCCCCAAATGGTCCCTTTGGACCAATTTATTTTTGGATTGGTCGATTCCAGAAATGGGTATCCCAGGATGATATCGTCTTGTCCTATGTCTGCAACCAAGAATTGGTGTATGTGTTTTTGTCCCAATAGTTTCAGTTCCAGTTGGACCGTTTGGGTGATTTTCCCTAGGCGGTGGAGTGTTCCATCGACGTTTTTGACGTTTCTGGTTGGAATCAGCTTTTTCGTTTGTAAGCATAATTCTTTCGTTAATTTGGGAGATATGAAGCATTCAGTAGCCCCACTGTCTATAAGGGCTTTCTTTTCGGCTTTGTTCGATCCGATATGCACAGTAGTCATCACTGATATTGACTTTCTTTGAGATTTGTACATGGGATCGATACCTAAAGCTCGAGCAATCGCCATAATGCTCAAGCGTCCGAAAAATCCTCTTCCTTATCCTCATCATCTCCCATCAGAGCCTTAATGAAGGCTTCTCTTTCTTCTACCGATAACGCCTTTGCCGCTTTGGCGAGTTTGTCGGTCGTACTTTCTTCGATTACTTCTACAACAGAGGATTTGGGTGTGGTGGTAGTCGCATCCACGGTTCGTGCGCGAGTTGTTTCGCGTTTCGGTTTCGTGGGACAGTCGCGGGCCAAGTGTCCTCGGAGAGAGCAGTGGAAACACCTTCCTTCTTCTCGGTGTTTTTG
Source organism: Russula earlei (assembly GCA_025769875.1). Classification (NCBI taxonomy): domain Eukaryota; kingdom Fungi; phylum Basidiomycota; class Agaricomycetes; order Russulales; family Russulaceae; genus Russula; species Russula earlei. Next base: position 10,453 of record JAGFNK010000770.1, on the reverse strand, counting down.
TTTTTCTGCCTCGGTGACCGCTTTGCGAGCAGCGCCCGCGCTAGTGTCCATTGCGTTTGGGTTGTGTGGTGGAAGGCGTGTGCGCGGCATGGTGGCGTTATTGGTGGTGTTGCCGCGTGTGCCCCAATTTGAAAGGCGAGCCCAGGGGCGGTTAGTGTTCGAACTGGTGTTTCTGTTGTGTGTGTTAGCATGGTCGGTTAGGACTGCCCGCCTGCGCATCCAGACACGGTGTTGCTTTTGCGCTGCGCTGATCCAATCATTGAAGGAGGTTGGGTCTTCAAAGTTGATGCAGGCTTCGACCAGCGGTTTGGGGAGGCCGCATGCGAATAGACGCATTATGGTTGGGTCGTTTGTGAAGAGCCCTGCGCGCTTAGCAAGGACCTGGAAGGCTGAAATATAGCCGTCAAGATTGTTATCCTTCATTTTCAGTTCTCGGAGTTGGTCTTGTGCGCGTTTGCGTTCTGTGTAGTCAACGAACGCATGTTTGAATTTCTGTTGCATGGCTTGCCAAGGGTTCAGGCCAAAGGGGAGTTCTTCAGGGTCGTCAATGACTTCTTGCAGCCATTCATCCATAGTTTCGACCCATCCTTCGATGTCCGGTCCTTCAAGGAGTGACAGGAAGTACACGCACTTCTTGATGGGGTCGCGCGTGATTCTGCTGTCATGATTTAGAGTCATAAACCTGTGGAAAGCAGTTAGAAAGATATGGGTGCGGGCTCTGTTGCCGTTGAAGGCTTTCGGAGGAATGCCTTCGAGTTTTCCGTTGTCGGAGGGGCGCGCGTCGCGGCCATAATTGGCACTCGTGTCGTAGTCGTCGGGATCGGGGCTCGGGGGTCGTCTTCCGCGTCCTCTGAAGCCTTGGAATTGACTCGGTCGGGGGAAGGCTCGTGTCGTACCGGATGACCCAAGTTGCGGAGGGATGGGTGCTTCTGGTTCATCGTCGGTAATGTGGACTTGAGTTGTCGTGGGGGGTTCTTGTTCCATTGTTTCTCCAGGTGCCGGGGTCGTTGCTCGAGAGGAATGTGGTACTGGTGTTCCTGAGGCAACTAGTGCGTCCATGTCCAGTCCTGGAAGGGGATCGAATGTTAGTTCGAAAATTGGGCGTGCGACGCGTACGGCCGCGAAGTAGTCTTTGCGTCGTTTGATTTCGAACCACACTCCGTAGAGTGTTGCGAGGGCCACTTTTGCTTGTTTGTAGGGTGCGAAAAACCCGGTCCATGGAGTGGAATCTGTCCCAAGTCATAGGAATAGAGTGTTCTTTCTAAATTGCTCTGGAACTAGAGCAATGTCGGCATCCAGGGTAATTGCGAATGGAAGTCTGAGCTTTGCCAATCCTTGTTCAGAAGGCTTTCCTTGGCCTTTGTATCTCCAGTCTCTGGCCATTGAAGTCATCTTCAAGAAATCGTTATATTCAGGAGTGGATGCGTGTATACGCGTTTGGGATCAAGGGTTCGAGGAGAAGCTTGTTCTAATGTCACCGACTGGGGGCAGTGTTGCTGACAAATTGGTTCACGCGCGAGACGAGCGCAGCGAGTCGAGCGAGACACTAAGTCTTCGTGAACTTCGGGGATCTCGGAGACGATATTGCCGAGGCAAATATGTTCCGCGGAGGGGAGAAATAACGAATAAGTCTTCGCGTCAAGAAGACTTATGAGCAATAGAGGTTTCAGACGAAGTGCTTGATGTCTTGCAAGCCTACAAGTCCTGAAGTTCGAAATCCAGTGATATTTCACAGGAGAACAAGCTTAGGGCTTGTTCTCTGTTACAGACAGGTTTATATAGACAGTGTATCCTATATCAAATAGTAGACACAAGGTAACAATGAGGCGATCGAGACTAGAGCACGCTGGAAGGTGCTGGTACATGCGAGGCTAAGTGAGTCATTAAAACGCGCGGGAATCGTGAGGTCTGTCCGGGTAGGCTTGTCCGGTTGCCGGTCCAGTCCGAAGAGCCGGTTCTTGTGACAGAAGCAATGCAACTCATTGCTTGCATGATGCAATTGGTGCAGTCCATAGTTCAGGTGTTCCAGCATCTTCCAGACCCCAAACCACTCAGTAACACTCAACTCCTTCATACATCAGAGTATTTAGACCATCTCTCAAGAACAGCTGATCTGAATCATATGAGACCTGGGGAACACATAGCTGAGACCCTCTACTATCAGTAGAGAGGGATTTCAAACCTGACATAATACTAATGACTCACATGTGAGTCATCCTCACCAAGCAATCAGTAATCAAACAGTAGGCAATCAATAAGCAGCATAGTAAGCAATCACTAAGCAATCAGTAATCAGATCAGTAAGCAAGACACATAAGCATGCATAGGTAAGCAGTGTAAGGTATGTGATCTGGCTAAGCACAAAATCACATGTGCAGCAGGTGCACCCACCACATGTCATATCTTGAGCTATTTCTTATGCCCATTCTTTCATCATAATTTGATCTCTCTTGTTCTAGACTTCCTTTCATCATGCTTCCTCCCTGTATATAAACTGTCTACCTACCCTCTGGAATAAGAAAGATTATTCTCTTTTGCATCTCTCACACTTATCTGCAAAAACCAAGAAGCCAAACCACAGTGTGACCCTTGCTTGCTCTCAGTTCTTCTCTGTCTGTACATACCCTCAGATCAAGCCCCACAGACTGTGTGCCCTGACATGGTGCACTACAGCAGTCAGTTCAAGGTGCAGTCCAGTTCCTAACATGGAGATTGTGTTGGTATGACTTATGTGCTGTAGCAAGCCACCATGGCTATGTGGAGTCAGTAAGACTTGATCTGAGGACAGGTGCAGAGCAGAAGGGAGCAGGGAGCAAGGTTGTGCCCCAGGATGCAATGCACACATGTGAGAGAGAGAGAGTGTGTGTGTGTGTTCTTGAAGGAGAAGAGTGGGAGCTTGAGGGAGTCAAGGTGTTCTTAGCCAACATGAATGCTAGAAAGTAGATTTCATTCACTGAGAGGCTCAACTAAGCTTTAGCTACTGAACAAGATAGTAGCTACTGATACTTAAATTCAAAAATGCTACTCCTCTGACTGCAAGTCAAGAGCACAAGGCAGTGAGATGACGATGAAGGGGCAAGACACTATGGGCAGTGAGCCCTTGGTTAAGGTGACAATAATGATGAACATGTCATACAGGTCCATGCATATGTGTGTGGCAGGAGTGAGGGCAAGGTGGGTGATGTTGATGGCAATTGTCTTGAGCCATTGTTGCAGTTCCCAGTAGGGTTTTTCCGGCCCGGCTTGGCCTGAAAGCCCCGGCTTTGGCTCGGCCCGAGGCGGCTTTGGCTTTCTAAAACCCCAGGCTGGGCCAAAGCCGTCAAACCTGGCTTGGCTCCGGCTTGGCCTGGCCTAGGCCACGGCTTTTGTACGTAAGATTTTCCACATAACTTGTACCACCCCTTGCGCGTTCACTTTCCCTTCGTCTTTCATCCCACTCAATCCCTCCTTCCAACTATCGTCATTCCTTTCACCTCACTCTCCTTTCCTCGCGTTCCCACTCTCAACGTCATCCCCACCACGTTGCCCACTCCATGTCAGCAGACTACGACAATGGCTCAATTCGATCGCTGTCGACGTCACTCGCCTTGCCGCTCAACGCCTTCATCCCTTCGGTCTTCAAGTCGGAGCACGGCTCCTCCCCACACTTCAACCTACGGCACGACACCATCGCCGTCCGGCTGCGCATCGCGCCCTCCCAAGACCATCCCTCAAGCATCGTCCTCGCGTCCGCCACACGTCTACGCACGGACCCGTATGACGCGTTCATCATCGTCACCATCGTCTTACCCGAGGGCTCGCTGCCCACAGTGCCTCACCCATCGTCATTGCCGCGCTATTCGAGGGCTCGCTGCCCATAGCGTCTCGCCCCCGACATCATCGCCGCATCGCCTCGCACTCGCGGATTCGCAGTAGGAGGACTTTAGAATAGCACTTTTGTATTTAAATATCAAATATATTACGGAGTCGTTATGTTCTGGAGAGCATGATGAGGCATGGTAAGAGCATGGATTATACATGTGGAATGAGTGAAGTCCAGTGTACAACATGGTACGCTGCGGGACGAAGCGATCTAAGACTGAGGAAAGGGATTACAAGCAACCAACGCGACTGAGCATTGCACATTGACATATAGGCCACCAAAGCTTACATTGTACATGTACTTGACTCAAGCAAAAAAGAAGGTTGAGAGGGAAGTACAGATACGACGATGAAAAACGACAGGGAATGATGGTGTGTCCATGTTGATAAATTAAAGTTTGATGATTACCCCAAATGATCAAAGCCGGGGCTTGACGGCCCGGCTTTGGCTTTTCAAATCACAGGCCGGGCCAAAGCCGTCATGAAGCCGTCACTTTGGCCCGGCTCGGCCCGGCCTATTTCGGCCTGGCTTGGCCTGGCTCACGGCCTGAGGCCGGGCCGGGCACATCCCTAGTTCCCAGGCACAGAGTGGGGAACACAGTGGGGGTGATGTCACAAGGGGAATGTGAGAGTGAGAGAGAAAGATGAAAGAAAGGGAAGGAGGACTTGTGGGCAATGGACACATGAGAGGTGGGGCAAGTACAGGTCATGTGAGTTTCCCAGTCAGCAGGCTCATACACCTTACAGTGCAGATTGTCCTCCTTTTATATTCAACTTGGCAGTTCAAAATGGTGCTGATATGATCAGCTTGGTCAGACCAGTATTCATCACCATATGGCTGCATAGTCACCTGTCTGAAACTGACCTCATCACATGAGCAGAAAAGAGAGGGAATCTGGAATTACAGCATCATAAAAAATAATGTGAAGCTATCATGAGGCTCCTGTTTATTAGTGGTGTTGAAGTGCTAGGATCAGCTGACACATGTCAAGCTGTGAGAGCAGGAGATATCAGGGAGGTTAGAGTGGGTGGTGGTGGAGCTGGAGCAACACAAAGTTGAACTCAATGCCACAGGTGACATAAAGTCAAACCCATGAGCACTAAGGTGTCATTACTAGGTCACATTGATATCAACATGATGTCATTTCTTTAGGTCATGTTGAAGGCAAACTGTACTGCCATTGATGGCTGTTTCACCCATCATCATTGTTATGGCATTGTAGCTGTTGGAGTGTTAGCTCTGATTCGGTGGGGCCAAGTCCCTGGACTTGGTTCAGTGGTTCAGTGGGGCCAACTCAAGGAGATTGGTTCATCTTCTGTGTATATTTTCTGACCAACAGTATGGTAATGGGACCTGTATAATTACGGTAGTATGGCCGTCAGTTACGGGAACGGCATGCAGCCCTGGTCACTGCTAGGGCTATGGGCTAGCACGTAGAGGGAAAACTTGACACCAGCATGTAGTCAAAAGACGCACGGGGAAGAAAGGGCACGCCTTTGACCTTCAATGGAAGAGACAACAGAAAATGGACTCAGACAGGAGTGGAAAGATACGCAGTATGCAATTGTTTATGATCAACCCCGTACATGGCGTGCGAACGAGATAGCCTGATGAAATAAACGTAATCTGTCCCATATTCACAACGTGATAATCACGCAGCCTATCACGCTGAACATGGGACAGAGAAGTTGCGCAGGACCACGTACCCAAAGCAACCTTACAAACCCTATGATGATCGTATCGGGGTGCAAATGCGAGTCTCTAGTCGAGGTCGTTCAAACTACCGACGCGCTTCGCGGGTTGATGATGAGTTTTACATGGACCGGAGTACAACACACTGTGCTGGGGAATGGTGCCCCCTGTGGGAATTTGCAGTATGGCCGTCTCGAATTGGGACGGGAAATTCGTCAAGTGGCCCTTTATGCTCACTGCCGCCGTGTCTGCCGCGAAGAGAAAGTCGCCTTTCCCGAAATAAGCCTCGTCAGACGAGTCGGGGAGCGTGACGTGCCCGAGACCCGAGAGCAACGCGACCCATCTTCGGAGTAAATAGCAGGAGGAATGTCAGTGACAAGTAGGATAAAAATAGAATGAGAGAAACGAGCGGAGAGAAAGAAAATAAGAAGAAAAAAAAAACAGAGTAGAATAAAGGCAGCGGGAGGACGTACTGTGTTGTTGGCGCGTTGTTGAGGCCTCCGTTGAACCCAGGCGGGATTACGGAGTAGCTCATGTTGGCGACGTTGCCCAACCGCAGGATGCTCGGGCCAACCGTACCCGACTGTGACGAGTTGCTGAAGCCGGGCAAGATCTGCCAGCACTCGAGGACGGATTGGCCATTCTGCGCCGAGATCGCGGTTACGTTGAGGAATGTTGGGGGCACGACGACTGGGAAATGAGACGCGGGAACCATGTTTGCGTTGAGGTGCAATACAGGATGGCTATGTCAGGCGATCATGGAGGAGATGAAGACTTGATAAATGCCGCATCATCTCTTTGTTTCTCCGGGGCCTTTTCCAGTACCATTTTTGTGGTGGAGAAAGGTGGCGTGACAGACATATAGCTTGCGACGGCGTCATCACCAGGGCCATCACATCTTTGAGGGTGCGCTCCATACCAAGTCCCTTAATATAACTTCGCGCGCTTTCGCCTCTCAGTTCTCGGTTCGCCAAACGTTGCCGATGTGAATCACCCCCAGTGAGCAACTCACAATCCTGGCTCTTCTCCGGTCGGTCAATCTCATAACGTGCATGTCACTGTGCCAGTGAGCCCACTGGCAAGTCATTCGTTGTTCGACATCTGTGGCGCTACCTGCGTGTGCAATATAGGGTTTTTCCGGCCCGGCTTGGCCTGAAAGCCCCGGCTTTGGCTCGGCCCGAGGCGGCTTTGGCTTTCTAAAACCCCAGGCCGGGCCAAAGCCGTCAAACCCGGCTTGGCTCCAGCTTGGCCTGGCCTAGGCCACGGCTTTTGTACATAAGATTTTCTGTATGTGAGCCTGCTGGCCACATGACTTGTACCACCCCTGTGCGTTCACTTTCCCTTTGTCTTTCATCCCACTCACATCCCTCCTTCCAACTATCGTCATTCTTTTCACCTCACCCTCCTTTCCTTGCGTTCCCACTCTCGACGTCATCCCCACTGCATTGCCCACTCCATGTCAGCAGACTACGACAACGGCTCAATTCGATCGCTGTCGACGTCACTCGCCTTGGCGCTCAATGCCTTCATCCCTTCGGTCTTCAAGTCGGAGCACGGCTCCTCCCCACACTTCGACCTACGGCACGACACCATCGCCGTCCGGCTGCGCATCGCGCCCTCCCAAGACCATCCCTCAAGCATCGTCCTCGCGTCCGCCACATGTCTGCGCACACACCCGTATGACACGTTCATCATTGTCACCATCGCCTTACCTGAGGGCTCGCTGCCCACAGCGCCTCACCCATCGTCATTGCCGCGCTATTCGAGGGCTTGCTGCCCATAGCGTCTCACCCCTGACATCATCGCCGTATCACCTCGCGCTCGCGGATTTGCAGTAGGAGGACTTAAGAATAGCACTTTTGTATTTAAATATCAAATATATTATGGAGTCGTTATGTTCTGGAGAGCATGATGAGGCATGGTAAGAGCATGGATTATACATGTGGAATGAGTGAAGTCCAGTGTACAACATGGTATGCTGCGGGACGAAGTGATCTAAGACTGAGGAAAGGGATTACGAGCAACCAACGCGACTGAGCATTGCACATTGACATATAGGCCACCAAAGCTTACATTGTACATGTACTTGACTCAAGCAAAAAGGAAGGTTGAGAGGGAAGCACAGATACGACGATGAAAAATGACAGGGAATGATGGTGTGTCCATGTCCATGCAAAGTTGATAAATTAAAGTTTGATGATTACCCCAAATGATCAAAGCTGGGGCTTGACGGCCCGGCTTTGGCTTTTCAAATCACAGGCCGGGCCAAAGCCGTCACGAAGCCGTCACTTTGGCCCAGCTCGGCCTGGCCTATTTCGGCCTGGCTTGGCCCGGCTCACGGCCTGAGGCTGGGCCGGGCACATCCCTAGTGCAATAGCTATCAAGGCACCCATTGACTCCCAGAGAGGAATGTGTTGACAGCAGGCAACATACTGTAGCCTACCCATTAGTCAGACAGAATGTGTAGGCATATGAACAATAAAGATTGAAATTTCTTTCAACCTGGGGGTGAAAGTGCTGATTAATGGGAGTCCACACTTTTTTTTTTTGTGTCAAAAGACCCCCATTTGGTGATTTCCCCTTTCTTGGATATCTGGGAGGATGTCATGCACAATGTTAGAGTTTGAGTTTGAGTTGGCACTTCAACTTGGCATCCTCAGCTGATCACATCCGTTCCCTAAAAACAACACTGCCACAACTGGCAAGGTGTCTTGATTCAATTGATGCTTCAAATATTTCATTACATTTTGCATGACTTGTGTGACTGTCTGACTAATGGGTAGCTTACTTAAGCTGTCTGACTAATGGGTAGGCTACATACTTCAACATGATGAGGCTAACCCAAATGTAATTGGATAATATTAGTCTTGATTCCAGACATTCTATCTCAGATGGGAGAATCTGAGGGAGGTTGAATTGGAGTGTGAAAAAGAGATGAAACTGTTTGAGATAGAACATCTGGTGATATTCTTTTTTTTTTTTTTTTGGATACCCTGCTTCTTTTTGAAGCATAGCAGTGGGCAAGAGCAAACAGAGCAGTCCCCATTGCCAGGTTGTAGCAGGCACAAGGGCCTGCCCCTTGACTTAGGAAACTGGTTCCCCTCCAGAAGTTGCTAGTATACACATAGCTCCAGCCTTCTTTAGGTTGCTGAGGTAGTGTGGGAATTGGCAAGGCCAATACCCACTAAAACCTTTCCAAGGGGGGGGATTGAACCTGAGGGTTGTGGGTTCTCACCTGGTGTATGGTCTACCCATACACCACTTACCCCATCTGATGACATTCATATGGGTGGGTTTGGGTAACTGGTCATGTGACATACTATCTACACATACTTGTATATTGATGTGTACCTGTGCATACAGCCTGCCACTTGCAATGTCCACCATCCCTTCTGATGGTGACACTTCAGATTCTGACCTCATGTCACTGACTGGGGGCGGTGTCGCTGACAAATTGTTTCACATGTGAGATGAGCACAGAGAATTGAGCAAGAGGATAAGTTCTCTTGAAGTTCAGGGATCTCGGTGACAACACAGCTCTTGCTAGTGTGTACCACAAAAGAGGAAAGTGATTGATAAGTCTTTGTGTCTGGAAGACTTAGCAATGTAGGAAGTTTCAGACAGGGAGCTAGAAAGCTTGGAGGCAGACAGGTCCTGAGGTGTAAACCAGTGAATTCACAGGAGAACAAGCCTAAGGCTTATTCTCCTCTAAAGCAGGTCTTATATACAAGTATTCTACTATATCAAATAGTAGCTATGAGTCGATCAGGGTGGGCACAAGTAAGACTCATGGTAAACATGAGTCAAGGGTAAGTGAGTTATAGTAAAATGAGTCAGATGTGAGGTCATGTCTGGGTGAGGCTGTCCCAGTTGCTGATCCATTCCAAATAGCTGGTTCTTGTGACATTATCCCCTTGTTAAGGTCTTTAGCCCATATATGGGCATATGGTCGAAGAACAGGCGTGAGTGTGGAAATGAAGTTGATCTCTGGGGACCTGACACTGACAATCAGGTTTGCATCGACGATGGGGAAACCTACATTGCTCCATAAGATGTCCCTTGCAATTGCAAAGGACACAGGTCACTATTTGTGCACAGTTGTGTGTGTTGTGATGCAGGTCTTTACACCACAGACAGATGTTGTCGACATGAGGGGAGAATTGATACCAGGGATCCATAATGGCCTCTCTAGCATCGTTTAGTTCATGATGAGTGAGCTGGGAGAAGGGTTGGAAAAGAATGCATGGTTCAATCCTCTTGACTGCATTAGCTCTAGCTAGGTGCATTTCTGAGTCTCTCAGTTCCCACATGAAGTCGTGAAGGGTTCCACGCATGTCCACCAATTTCTTGGTGTAGTCCTGAGTCTTCTTGATCATGCATCAATAGTGAAATACTTCAGCCATCAGAGTTAAGTCATCTTCTAGTCGCAATGCTTCATCAACAGCTTTGGGGTGTCTGAGAGTGTCTTGAAAGAGGAATGCATCTTTCTTGGTGAGTAAGGGACAAGGGTAAGGGTCTGCACGAGCACAGATGTGAGGTGGGTGTATGGGGCAGCCTGGTCCATACATGGCAAAGATGGTGGGATAGAGAGAATCAAGGTCATACATGGTGAAGCAGGGAGCGGTAGTGTCATCCTCATTTCCTGGGTCAGGAATGAGGACATCTCGGAACTGAGGATTGTCTTGCGTCCAATCTTCTCCCATTACTTCGGCGTCAGTTAGTATAGGTGCAGGAGGATTTGGTGGTGTGTAGGCAGGAGGTCTTTCCTCTACGATGGGTTGTGAGGGAGTGATCAGGTTTTCATCTAAGATAACATCATTGATTGGAGGAGGATATTGAAAAGGGGGAGTGTCAGTCTGAGGTGGTATGGAGAGGAGCTCAGGTGAGGTGGTGATAGGC
>JAGFNK010000769.1:0-22495 GCA_025769875.1 Russula earlei | reverse complement strand
TTGAGGCTCTAGGATTGCTGGGACCGAATAGTACGCAGGAGGACCAGTATATGAGGCGTCTGGGCTGGTAATTGCCCAAGGTTGATTATAATCTGCGTCGTACAACCACGAGTTGGTTTCCCAATCGAAGGTGTTGTGTATTCCTGGTACAACCGCAAGTTGGACGTAAGATTGGTTTTCCCTTTGTATTCTGTTGAGACGTAGGTGATAGAACTGGACAGTGAGACGATAGTAGCTGATGTATGTCCAACCTAAGTAGAACAAGCAGTATCCTGTTCTCAAGGAGTGGATAATGATGTGGTGGCGTGGTTGAATGACTCTGGTCCAGAGGTTTAATTCACTGGCGCGTAAGGATTGGTAGTCAACTGGTTGTCCTTGGATGTTCTTTGCTTGAGCAAGGTGCCAATATAATAGTTGTTGTCGTGCTGGTGGTAGAAGTCGACTAAGGGTTTCAAGGTATAGTGCGTGTTTGTCGTGGCTTAAGAGCTGTCCAAAAGGCAAGACTCCAAGGAACTCTTTAACAATAAGGTGGGGGAAGTCCTCATGAGGTGGTTCAACTTCTGGTACGTCGTGTAAGTTGGTTAAAGTGGTGACAGGGAACTGCGACATGAGGTCCAGGTTCGATAGTGATTTAGACTTAGGACGTGTCTAGTGATAGCGTCTTCTTCTTCGTCTTCTTCTAAGGCGTATTCTTGTGGCACTTTAGTTAAAAACAAAAGGATCTTTATTCGATCTTTATTGAAGCGTTACAAGGGTGGTTCTTACTTTTTAAGAACCGTGCGCAAGATCTATGGTTTCGAGGCGATACTTCTCGATTATTTCGAGAGGGTTAGGGGGAATGCGAGGCTGTGAAACAGAAGCGAAGTAACTGAGGGTTGAATCGTATGGTGTCGACTGTATAAGTCGAATAATGACATAGAGCTACGCGGTTACTGTTCTCCTCAAAATGTAAGTAACCGTAAGCAAAGGCGAGACGTCCGTCCAAGAAGTCGTGTACGATAGACAAGCAAAACGAGCCCTCATAAGCAGGACAGTAAATAGCAGGCAAGGTAAGTAGTTTCCTAAACAAAGAAGTATTGAATATGTATGCGATGCGTCCGAGGGGGAAGTCAGCGTCCGGGGCGTAGATCCCGACGTTGGAACAAATGCCGAAGGGGGTCAAGTTGTACTGAGTGGCAAGGGCAGAGTCGGAGGGTTCGACCGCAAAAGTGTGGATGATGCATGCACGAAAGGCGGTGGTGAAGGTGTTGGTGAACGCGCGACGACTCAACTGGTCTGAGGTAGGGATGCGTCCCAGATAATCTTGATGATTCAAGTCGTGGAGGGGACGCCACTGCTCATGGGAACGATTGGAGGTGGGAAGGACGAAGTACTGGTGAGGGTGAAAGTGAAACGCGGTGCAAGGAGGGCGTTCAAGGAAGCCTTCAGGCAAGGGAGGATGGTCCGCTTGCTGCTGCTCGTTCTGCGCTGGAGGGGGAGTGCCGACAGGGACAAATTGGTCAGGAACGGGCTGAGGAATGCTGGGAGACGATGGTGGAGCTGTTGGGGAGTACAGGAGGCTGAGAGGCGAGGATGTGTTGATTGGGTCGATGTCTTCAGTGAGGATGCGAAGGGCAGTGTGTGGGGTAGGTTGCAGAGGAGAAGGGAGACGCAGGGAAGTGTTGACAATAGTGGGGGAGTTGGGAGTGGACACTTGAGCATTGGCTGGTCAATGCAGGGATGATAGAGACTGTCCAGATGTCAAGACACGTACTGCTGATCACTAAGGACTCAGGAGCAGGTGGGCAAGGGTCGGAACAGATGGTATGCGGCGAAGGCGGCGTTGAACAGGAGGACAAGCCAAACGACGAGGAGGGTACCAGATGGGGACTGGTAGGTGTTGCAAGGAGGCAGAGGCGAAGAGCATGAGGCCAGTGCAGCGAGAAGGGCTTTAAACAAGGCGGTTCGTTGAAGAGTACCTTGGAGGCGAGGGGAAGTCTTTAAACTGAGCGGTCGCAGGGGAGTACCCAGGAGTATGAGAGTATCACAAATGGACAGTCTGACGACTGCCATGCTTCATTGGGGCTTATATACAGTATACAGGGTCGATTACAAAGCACTGGGACTATTCTAGACTCTTTGGTACCATCCAATAGGACTACAGAGGCATAAACTTGCTTGTGTCAACTTTCAGGCTTACTGAGCGCATTACTGATCATTGTGGAGCGATGACATCATTATGATGTCACTGTGGAGCGCTTAGTGAGCCTATGAGGTCACTGTGGAGTCGCTCAGTCAGCCATGATGTCATTGGAGCCTTGATGACGTCAGATGATTTATGCAACAGTTTCTAAGAGGTTTGTGCCAGCTGTTTCGGGTCCATGGTGGCTGAGTGGCCATGTGGCTGCCACGCGATGATTACCCGATTAGGAAACTGGTGCCTGGTCGTGTTATAGTGCCTTTGCAATAGCAATATCTTGTACCGCAGGAGGGATAGCCCAGAAAATGGAAGGGAGTCGGCAATGCAAAGTGAGAGAGGTTTTTCTTGAGTAAAATAGGACAATCTTCGGCCAGGACTTGGCCTTGGTTCATAACAACGACTTTTCCACTCGACACACACGTTGATCAAGGCCCCTTTCAATACGTATCAATGGACCTCATTACCGATTTACCCAAATCAGAAGGATTTGACAGTGTCCTTACTATAGTCAATCAAGGATGCTCCAAGGTGACAAAATTTATCCCATGCAACAAAACGATCGATGGAACAGGTGTTGCACACGAGTACCTGAAACACCTCGTGCCCTGGTTCGGCATCCCCAAAAGAATCATCTCCGATAGGGACCCTCAATTTGCATCAAACTTCTCCAAAGCCATATGTAAAAATCTAGGGATCAAACAAAACATGTCCACCGCGTTCCACCCCCAAACAGATGGACAAACAGAACGAATGAATGCATGGCTAGAACAATACCTAAGACCCTGGACCACAACTCATCCTCATTCATGGGAAAAAATGCTTCCCATAGCAGAATATGCGCACAACTCATGGAAACATGAAACATCACGGAGATCACCACACGAACTCCTCATGGGGGTTAAACCCCAAATCGACATCAATTTAAAAGACAACAATGTGCCCTCGTCCACAGATCGCCTAAAGCAACTAGAAGAAGCAAGACTAGACGCTCAACAACTCCTGGAACGTAAACAACAACCCCTAAAACCTGACATCAAGGAAATGGAAGAAGGAACCCTTGTATGGCTAGAAGCAAAGAACCTCAAAACACGAGGAACATGCAAGTCAATGTCAAGACACGTACTGCTGATCCGTGTGGACTCAGGAGCAGGTGGGCAAAGGTCGGAACAGATGGTACGCGGCGTAGGCGGCGTTGAACAAGAGGACGAGCCAAATGACTAAGATGTACCAGATGGGGACTGGTACGTGTAACTGGGGCAGAGGCGAAGGTTAGAAGCCAGTGCAACGAGGGGGCTTTAAACAAGGTGGTCGTAGAAGAGTACCTTGGAAGCGAGAGGAGCCTTTAAACTGAGCGGTCGCAGGGGAGTACCCAGGAAGATGAGAGTATCACAAATGGACAGTCTGATGACTGCCATGCTTCATTGGGGCTTATATACAGTATACAGGGTCGATTACAAAGCACTGGGACTATTCTAGACTCTTTGGTACCATCCAATAGGACTACAGAGGCATAAACTTGCTTGTGTCAACTTTCAGGCTTACTGAGCGCATTACTGATCATTGTGGAGCGATGACATCATTATGATGTCACTGTGGAGCGCTTAGTGAGCCTATGAGGTCACTGTGGAGTCGCTCAGTCAGCCATGATGTCATTGGAGCCTTGATGACGTCAGATGATTTATGCAACAGTTTCTAAGGGTTTGTGCCACTGTTTCGGGTCCATGGTGGCTGAGTGGCCATGTGGCTGCCACGCGATGATTACCCGATTAGGAAACTGGTGCCTGGTCGTGTTATAGTGCCTTTGCAATAGCAATATCTTGTACCGCAGGGGGGATAGCCCAGAAAATGGAAGGGAGTCGGCAATGCAAAGTGAGAGAGGTTTTTCTTGAGTAAAATAGGACAATCTTTGGCCAGGACTTGGCCTTGGTTCGTAACAGTCAATGCCTAAAAGATACGGCCCATTTCCCATCACGAAAAGAATTTCCAAGGTCGCATCTCAACTACAACTTCCGCCATCGATGAAGATACATGACGTCTTCCACGTCAACTTACTCCTCCCTTATAAGGAGATGGAGGAATATGGCACGCCGTTTACATGACCTCCACCAACCATTGAAAATGAGGAAGAATACGAAATTGAAGCGATTCTAGACACTAGGAAGTTCAGACGAACACGTAAACTTCAATACCTCGTACATTGGAAAGGATACCCAACATCAGATGACTCGTGGGTCGACCACCACGACCTTAATGCCCCAGAACTCCTAAAGGAATATTACTCCGCTTCAGCTGGATGACCCCAGATATAAAAAGCACCACCTATGAACAACTATTCCTTACCGCTCCACCTCCAATCACCAACATGACCTCCACACAGAACTCCCCTACCGCTTCCACCGCTACCCTTGTACCAACCCCTCCTTACTCCCCCGCACTTATCCACCTACCACTGTCTAGAGAACCTTCCCCCTCTACGGCAGCAACTATCAACACCAGAATACTTGTCCGACGCGCCGCACAACACGCCGCGATGATCGTACAAGCGCGCGAACTGTGGGAAGATGACTCCCTCACTACGATACTAAGAGCTTTTGGCAATCAACCTCCCACTCGAGGGACCAACTCACCCGTCAGGACCTGCAGCCCCTCCTATCATGTTTGTTCCCCTTCACCAGACCCCATCCCGATTCCCCCACGCACCGACACTCCCATCGACGAGCAAACTCATACTGTCATCCTGCTCAATGAAAATTTCACCCCGATAAACCTCGAAAGGACTCCACCTCCCATCTGCGAACCACCCACTGACAACGTCCAACCCTCAGAATTGGAACAACTCAGAGAAGGATGGGAAGAAGGAGATCTTGGGCTAGACTTACTAATCCCAGACCTGGGCAACGAAGACGGCACACTACCCCCTCGCTTTGTCCTCCCTGATCTTACCTGTGGCTTCCCCTCTCTGCTGGCCACTTACGGCCCTGGATGCCCCACTCATCGTATTCCCATTCAAGCTCGCGCCGACCCTTACCCACGCCCCCTTCTTATGCAAAAAGATGCCTTCCTGTTCAAAGAAGGCCTCAGACATACTGCGGCTATAAACGAGGCACTCAGGTTCGAACAAGACCTGTCCCTAGAAGCTGAGGTACGCCGTTATCAATTTGCCATAAAAAAGACGCAACAGATGGCAAACTCCCTCGTCACGGCTCGTGAAAGATACCATGACATGATCTGGGAGATAAGAGACTCAGAAATCAAACTGGCCAAAGCCAATGCCAAGGCTCGCCTCGAACCACGGGTCTTGTTCAGGACTATGCCTCAACTTTCTGAACAGGAACACCAAGACACCAAAGAGGCCCTTTTAGACCCATGGTACCAATTCTCCCCTCGACTCTCTGACAAATGCGCCTGGTGTCACGATGCAGGACATGATACCTTCGAGTGCCCCAAATTAGCCATCTGTATTCTCTGCAACCGCCATGGGCACATGGCTGACCGTTGTAGAAACCCCCACCGATGATGCAAAACTGACAGGATGTGTCAAGTCCCTCGCGACCAGATCCACTTCCACACTCATCGCTGCCACTCAACCATTCTCCCCTACGTTGCTTAGACATTAACAAGGGGGTGATGTCACAAGAACCGGTTCTTTGGACCGGACCGGCAACCGGACAAGCTTACCCGGACAGACCTCACGATTCCTGTGCGTCTTATGACTCATTTAGCCTCGCATGTACCAGCACCTTTCAGCGTGTCCCAGTCTCGATCGCCTCACCGTTACCTTGTGTCTACTATTTGATATAGGATACATTGTCTATATAAACCTGTTCGTAGGAGAGAACAAGCCCTAAGCTTGTTCTCTTGTGAATATCACTGGATTCTAGCTTTGGAACTGTAGGCTTGCAGGGAATCAAGCAATCAACTCAGAAACCCTCTCTACTCTCTAGTCTTCGAACGTGAGGACTTATTCATTGTCTCCCCACTCTGCGGTACACACTAGCCTTCACTGTGTTGTCACCAAGATCCCCGATTCTCGTGAGAACTTGTTGTCTCGCTCGATTCAGTGCACACGTCTCGCATGTGAAACGATTTGTCAGCAACACCGCCCCCAGTCGGTGACACACACACATGATTGAAGCCCCGATTATCTTGCTGACCCAATCGCCTTTTATAGTAATTTTTGATCATCTAACCACCGCTAAAAGTATGCAACTGCTTGTGCTCTCCCTTGCATCATCATTGCCACCACTGTGACCATGCTGCCACTGCCCTCTCTCTCATGTCAATGCCACTTTCCACCACAACCCTCATTGCATGAACTGTAAGGTGGATTCCCACTAGCTTGGGAATCATGCAGTGCTCTACTTTCAAGCAATCCCTCCCTGTCATGGTAACTAGCTGTGTGTTAAGGCTCCAAAGTGCCTTAAATAAGATCAATGGATACGTCTATAAACACATCCTACCAATGCAGATATGCTTGAGTCAAGCAAGCAGTACTCAAGGAGGGGAAGGAGTGTTGGATCCTTCTAGAGTATGGAAACAAGATGAGAGGGGCTCTGCAGTGTTGAGATTACCACTGCTTTGGGCAGTCTGATGTAATCACAGCCCAGTCGCGTTAACGCGTCGGCTCCCATGGACCGGGCGCTCCCGGCTCACGCGCATCGCTCACGCATCAGATCAGCCTAGACCGGCTCAGCTCAGATGCTGCAGCCTGCGTATGTTACAACGATAAGTTAATTGATGACAATCGGTAGCTACTAACGACTGATCCTTTATGATACAAGTTGGTAGTTATGATTACATTGCTTAGAGACACTTTCACGTATTTAAGAGGCACTCAATTAGCTAGATTGCTTCAGTTTTGTCTTACACAAACTGAAGTGAGTACTTACTGTTTCCTATCTTATCTCTCGCATCTAATCACGCGTTGTAGATATCTTTTGATAGGTATTACTGATTTACAGTTTTGTCTTACACAAACTGAAATATCTTTTGATAGATCTTAAGGATCTTATCGCTCTTATCATAACCTGCGCCCATCTGCTTCAACATGCAGATGGGGTAGGAGTCAACTGTTTGGGATTGGCAAACTAAGTTGAGCTTAAGGCTCAACTGCTACAAACTGGGGGCTTTATATAACCCTCAGGGATAATGTTCTCACTACCTGTAAGTACTGGTTGGTGCTATTAGTAGCAAGGATGGCTCATAGAAGCAATAGTTGCTTCTGTGTAAATGATCTTAGTGCTGGAAGCATTAAGTGCTTCCATAGTAGCAATCTTGATGTCATAAGTACTTTCCCAATCGGGGAAGCAATGTACATGGCAGTACAGGAACATCTGGAACAGAAGCAATGCGATTCATTGCTTCTTTAACACATCTTCAGGAAGATATGATTGACGTGTTCCAAATGCAATATCAAGGAACATAAGTGGTCAAGATCTGATGCAAGCATGATGCAAATGATGCAGTCCATAGTTCAGGTGTTCCGGCATCTTCCAGACCCCAAACCACTTGATAACACTGTGTCAGTTCTCAAGCCTGAAGACAAGTTTGTTTGAAGAGATGAAAATGATTCAAGTTGCTCTAAGAGCTTCCCTGCAGTGGTTGCTAGTGTTTTATGCTAAACAGGTTATGGCCAATAAACCCTTCCTAGTATGACTTGGTCCATTGAGAAGCTAGGGTAAGTTGTATGTGATAGTCGAGGGGGGTTTCCCACAAGCTATATGCACTCAGGAACTCTGTTACCCTAAGCAATGCAAAGAGAAAGTGAGTAGATAGAGGTTTGAAGGAGAAGAGCTCTTCTTGGTAGAGTGAAGAGAGACTCTTATGAAGGAAGGGATAGGTAGAGTAGATGGTGGATGGTGTGTGTGAATGGTTGGTGAGATGGAGATGTGGATGTGGTTTGAGGATTAGGAGTGAAGTTGGTTTCAGGTGAATATTTTGGACAAGAGTAGGTTGGATTCTACAAGAGATGAAGCTTAGGGCTTTGGTCTCAAAGTACTGGGTTTATATATACAGGAGAAGCACAGCAATAGCTGCACTTTGACTGTGCTACTAGTATAGTAGGAGTCATAATAAGTAGGAATCATAGAAATGAGGCCATGAATGAGTCAGAACCAAGTAACTGTGCTGCACAGTAAATGCACAGCATTGCACAGTCAAAACTAAGAAACAGATATAAATGGAAAGAGAACCAAACAAAGGGAAAGTAACATCAATCCAGTGTTACCTGGATGTGTATGGATCACATGATAAGGTAGAAGGGATCATGAGACATAAGAGATCACAAGACTAGTAAGTAAAGGGACATATGAGAACAAGTAGTCCATAGCAAAAGGTGAGAAGTAAACATAAAAGGAAAATGTTGTAACACTCCCTCCATGCACACTAGGCCAATTCCGACACATGAATCCCTGATGACACCCAATGTGCTCATATACACCTCAAGTGGCTCCATGTCCATTCACCACATGCAACTGTGGCTTTGACTGTGGGAGAAGCAACCAGAGTTCTTGGTGCAGATCATCAACAACAATGGGCATGTGTTGCCACAATGCCGCAATGAGATGTTCTCCACAACTGTGCTTCCCATATGTGCAAAAATTGCACATCAAGCTGTATGTTTTTTTTTTCTGTTTTTTTTTTTCTACATTTTTGTGACCTTCTCTCATCTAGCCAATCCCTACACACCCTCCTGTGGTGTCTGTGGCCCTCTTCCACTCAACCTGTTGTTGAAGTGATGAGCTGCCAAAATCACTTTTCCAGATGTTTGTGGACATCTTGAGAGAATTGTTGTGAACCAAGGTCAAGACATGGCCACTGTTATGATCTACCCCCTCGTTGGTTTGTCTATAATCTCTTTGTTATTGTTCTCTCTTGTTACCCTTGTCCCCTTGGTTACTATTTCACCCCTTGATGCTGATGGTCCCTATTGTTTCATCTATTGTGTTTCACTTATTGTGTTTCATTTATTGTCGAGTTACTTGTGCTATTGGCTCACCTTTATCTATTGTTCTGCTTATGGTACTGTACAGCCTCGCCACACACAGTATTTAAGTGCTGGTAAAAGCTGGGGAATGCCCCAAGCTTAGCTTTGTCCCATTTCCTGTCGCATCCCTTGCCCTGTACACTCTCAATCACAACTTGCTTGTGCTGGCTTACATCTTGCTTGACCTGAGCACACCTCAAGGAACCCTTGTATTCCTCTTCCTCCTCTGCTTCTCCCTCATTGTCCTCCTCTTCTGAGAAACCAGGAGATTGACTCTGTCTGTGGACTGAGTCATTGTCTGACTCAGCCTTGAGACGCTAAACCTCTGATCCGGTCTCCTTGAGCTGGCCCCATTGAACCCTTGAACCAAGTCACAGGGACTTTGCCCCACTGAACCTTGAGCTAACGCTCTTATGGCTGCAATGCCATAACACAAGCTAAGCTTCCATTACTCCATTCTGGAGATCAACCTTGAATTACCATTGAACTGTTGGGTCTGCATCCAACCCAGACCATCCCCAGACCTCCCCGAACACGTTGTAGGAACTGCCACTTGGGACAGCTTTCACACCTTCCTTTGTTACATCACTGTTGAAAACAACAAAGAACTACCAGTCAAATTCATCAACAATCGTTGGTTCGAACTACAACTTAGAAGAGGACAGCTCTACACCCACCTAGACCTAGAACTCGTCAGAAACAGCCTCAGATTAGGCTACTGGAGGGAAAATGACCCTCTCTACGAACCACCATCAGAATCAGAAGCCTCTTCCATAGAAGGCAACCCCCCTGAACCAGAAAACACTGTTGAAACTCAGACACCCTTTGAATCCCCTGCATTAGAACCAGAGGACCCTCTTGGAAACCAGGAACCCATTGAAACCATAGAACTCAAACCACAGAACCCCCCAGAACCCATTATGGCAGCCCAACCCCAAGTTGCTGTGCAACCACCCCAGGTTGCCGCTCAGGCCCCTCAGATGGCCGCTCAGGTCCCTCAGATGGCTGCTCAGGCCCCCCCAGTTGTCATCCCTACCCCTCCTCAAGCAGCTGTTCCAGCGCCACAAGGCACTAATGTGTCCCTCAGCGGTAAAGAACCCATGGCCTTCACAGGAGGAAGGAACAAAACAAAATGTTTTATCATGGAATTCAACTTATTCTGGGGCCTCAACGATGACAAGGCAGTGATGATTTCCCCTTTCAAACAAACAATGTTGGCCCTCTCCTATATTCAAGGAGAAAAGGTCGAAGAATGGGTCAATTCACAAGCAACTGCACTCAGGGAAAAAGTAAACAGGACCCAAAACCCTGTTGATAGGATGAATGAGGCATCATGGAATGACTTTTGTCACAGACTTCACATTCAAGTTCACTAATACTGCAGAGAAAGAAGATGCCCAAGCAGCTATTGTCAAACACGTAATGAAGGACTCCTTTGACGACTATATCTCCACCTTCGAACAACTCCTGAACAAAACTGGGTGGCCAGAAATGGACGTTATTGCAATTGAAAGCTTCAAAAATGGCTTAAAAATCGGGCTCTACTGCGCAATTCTAAACAGGGATGTCTGGCCCACCACTCTTCAGGAATGGAAGGAGGAAGCCAGAAGACAACATCGACGGTTCATCACCATCAGGGAAAAACTCAAAGGAAAAACCACACACTCTCCCTCGGAACACAAAACTCACCACCCTGACCAAATGCAAGTGGATGCTGCTAAATCTAACTTCAAGAAACTCACTGAAGAAGAAAGAAAACAATTGGCAAAAGAAGGACGTTGCTTCTGCTGCAGGGAGAAAGGCCACCTCAGCCAGGAATGCCCCAAAAATATGATTCCTACCACATCTAAAGCCCGTGTCACTGAGCAAAACCCCAGAACTGCCTAAAAGAGAAGAACCAGCCTCCATGGTAGCATGCATGAAAACCCTGCCAGCCAAAGAATGAGCCAAAATCTGGGATCTCATCCTCAAAGAGGATTTTCTCTAGGCCAAAGTGTGACAGTCGGCACAGAGGCCCAAATAGATACCATTGTCAACCATAAAGAAAACTCAATGAAAGTTCCTTTTATGCTAACAACCAATGGGAAGACTGGACAAGTGCTCCTTGACAGCAGAGCAACAGAAAATTTCATCAGTCAAGGAATCGTGGGAAAATTACAAATCCCACTTCGAACCCTCAGGACCCCCAGACCCATCATTAATGTAGATGGGACCAATAACCAAGGAGGAGCAATAACCCATTATGCTCATATGGACGTACAGCATGGCCCCACCACATGACTTCTCACCTTCTACGTCACAAATTTGGGAGAAGATAGAATGATCCTTGGCTACCCCTTCCTAAAAGCAATAAACCCCCTTGTCAATTGGAGCACTGGTCATCTGAGAAACCACTTAGGGGTCCTTCTCACCCCTGTTCCCCTAACTGAACCACCAAGAATCCGGGTCGCACAAATAAGGACAACCACCATCCCCCCCGAATACTTACGACACCAGAAAGTCTTCTCAGAAGAAGCAGCCAAACGACTCCCACCCAGTCGAGGAGAACTTGACTTCAGAATCACCTTGAAACCGGACGCCCCCAAGTTCCTTGATTGTTGAACTTACCCACTCCCCCAGAATGAGAAACAAGAACTATCAAGGCAAATACAAGAAGACCTAGCCAAGGGTTTTATCAAAGACGGAGTCTTAGACTTCATATCTCCTGTCTTCTTCGTCCAGAAAAAAGATGGCACCGCCCCATGAATGGTAGTAGACTACCGAAAACTCAACAACGCCATGGTCCCTGACTACCATGCCTTACCAAACATGGAAGAACAATTACATAAATTAAGGGGCAAAACCACCTTTAGCAAATTCGATGTCAGAGCTGGCTACAACAACATCTTGATCCATCCAGAAGACCGACACAAAGGCGCCTTCAAAACCCAATTTGGCACCTTTGTCCCCATGGTAATGGGCTTTGGCTTTACCAATGCCCCGGCAGCTTTCCAATGAGCAATGAACCACACCCTCTGACCCTGGCTTCTAAAGTACCCAGAAAACACCTGCAACTACCTAGATGATGTAGCGATAGCCACAGGCTCAGGAGAAGAACACCTTCACCAACAAATCATGCATGAATTCCTTGACCTCCTCGAAAGAGACTCTTATTTTTTAAAGACATCCAAGTGCGCCTTTGAACAACAAGAAATTGACTTCCTGGGCTTCCGAATTAACCAAGGAACCCTCAAAATTGACCCTGTTAAAATGGATGGTCTCAAAAACTGGCCAAGACCCCCCAATAACCTGAAACAAGTACAACAAATCATGGGCGCCCTCAATTACCAATGACCGTTTATCTGAGATTTTGCAAAAATAGCTCGCCCCATTTTTTCCATGATCAAGAAAGGAACTGTCAAGACTCACTGTTGAACTATCCAGTTCAAGAGTGAGGGATAAGCTCAAAGACGAGTCGATAAACGTCCAAGATGGCATGGGCAAGAAGTAGAGTCCAGAGTAGTAACAGATACCAGAGAGGTACTGTTACTGTGAGAGTCGAGCAGTCACGCAGAGGAGAGGCCAGGATAGTCACAAGGGGACGGTCCTTAAAGGAGTATCCCAGGGATGGAGAGTTCCGTAAACAAATGGACCGTCTGAGGACTGTCCGCTACTTTATTGAGTGCTTATATACTACAAGAGAACTGCTAAATAGGGAACAAGTCATACTCTTGTTATCAAGCACAATAGAGTGATGAGTAAGAAGTCAGAGGATGCTTACTGAGCATGCTCAGTCATGCTCAGTAAGCTGCTGAGTAAGAAGGCTTCTCTTGATGAGTAAGAGCTTCCATTGTCCACGTGTTCACTGCTTTAGTGCACGTGCGAGCACTTGATTCATTTCCAGTTAGTTAGTTTAGGGCCGGTCATTTGAGGACTTGTAGTTTGGTTAGGGAATAGTGTTATCTTATAAGGCCCTTATATAGTTCCATTAGGGTCCTTAGAGTCGACCCTAATACTTCTATTGAGGTCCTTAGTATTGCCTTATAGTTCATTCTATAGTTATTAGAGTTGGTCTAATAACACGTTGTAGGGCCTTTGATACTAGGTTAGTGCCTATTGTAGAGCTCCTAGGGTCGTTCCAAAGGGTCCTTAGGAAGGCCCTAATAGTGTCTTTTGTTGCTAGAAGGGTTGCCTTTAAGTGGAGCTTGCTGTATGTCGATTGTGCCGAGAATCACTCATGCAACAATGCGTGTGCGATATTGTGGACACCTCTACTCACCCCTTTTGCTCGTGTGAACAGGGTGACACCATAGAGGCTGGGTTTCCTCCTATAAGGAAGGGTCCTTCAAGGGCCCTCTCCGGAGAATGGTTCATGACACCCTCTACCTATTCTTACCCCTTCCCCCACCATCAAACAAGAACCCCTGTCACCTGAAGAAATCCAACACATCATTGACCAACGAACCTTTGTTGTCATGGACAAAGCTGAGGTCCAAGACCTTGCTGCCACTCTCAACCCACTCGCCATTCGAGAAGGAATGCCCTCACCAACCCCAACCAAAGCAGACCCCACTCACCCTGGTCCCCCCTGGTTTGTCTACAAACCTTACACACATATTCCCCCCTTTTACATTAACTTTAATGGGTGAAAACACCTGCTACCATACTTATGCGTCACCTTATATAACGACAAACCTATGCTTCTAGGAACCATGGGTCGAGGAGAACCCACTTATGGAGAAAAGCTCATCACTTGACCTGTTGTCTCTGCCCCTCATCCCTCTGTCACTGCCTCTGACCTCCGCCTCTTAATTGAGGACCATCCTTTTCATTTCGACGCTGCCCAGGCCCTTGAAAACCTCCATGACCCTGGTGCCCTCACCGATGTTGACCAGTCCCAGAACAACGCCCCCATGGGGTCACCCTCCCACTTCCCTCAGATGTTCTCTGACGATGCTAGCACCCCCAACACCCCTCTCACCCCCGCCTGTATGACTAAAGTGCAGCGTCACCAGCTTCAAAAGTGACAACACGTTTGCAAACACTGTAACACCAGAGGGCACTGGAACAAGGACTGTAACAGACCTCACACCAACTGTAGTGGTCAAGTGGATTGTATCCTTAGGAGGACTCACTGAAGCTACAGAGGCTTCTGCTCCAGGGCAACAGGACCCCAGAGTGTGTGGCCAGAGGTCGAAGGCGATGAGCTCCGTGAGTCGGGCCCTGAAACCGATTAGTTCAGAGAACTAAGCATGAGGGGGGCATGATGTTATGATCTACCTCCTTGTTGGTTCATCTATAATCTCTTTGTTATTGTTATCTCTTGTCACCCTTGTCCCCTTGGTTACTATTTCACCCCTTGATGCTGATGGTCCCTATTGTTTCATCTATTGTGTTTCACTTATTGTGTTTCATTTATTGTTGAGTTACTTGTGCTATTGGCTCACCTTTATCTATTGTTCTGCTTATGGTACTGTATAGCCTCGCCACACACAGTATTTAAGTGCTGGTAAAAGCTGGGGAATGCCCCAAGCTTAGCTTTGTCCCATTTCCTGTCGCATCCCTTGCCCTGTACACTCTCAATCACAACTTGCTTGTGCTGGCTGTTGCGCAGCATAGAGCGCAGCTAACAGGCCAAGCAACCCACCTTAGAGGTTGTGCTAATGCTCAAGTGATATTGGGGTGTAGAGCAATATGTATACTCGTCTACAAGTATGGTATTTATACCTCTATGACCCAGGGCTGTTCCTAAGTCCAAAAGAGGTGACTACAGGTGTCCACTATATCGCGCATTAAGTGACGCGTGATGTGGAAACGTTCTAGACGCAGCATAAGGCTGCATCTTGTGATAGATAGCGTACTATGCGTAACCCTATTGCCATAAGCGCATATACTAAAGTTCTGTCTAACACGTAACATCTATGAGCGGATCTTGAACCTTGTATGAAGGTCTTCGCCTTCTTTGATCCGTTCGGGTTCCGGTTCAACACTCCCCCTTGCTAAGTGCATCGGTAGATGCCGTGAGCATTTTCCCACATTCAGGGGTAGAACGTTAGTCCTAGTTGCTCCCTGAATTTGAGGAACTTGACGCGACCAAGGTTCTTGGTGAACATGTCGGCTGGGTTGTTAGCCCCTTCAATAAAGAATAGCTCCACCTGTTTATTTTGTATGACTTCACGAATGAAGTGATAGCGCAAGTCAATATGTTTGATGCGCTTTTCTTGCACAGGGTTGGAGGCTAAGAATATTGAGCCTTGGTTATCACCGAACAGTGGGATGGGAGCAAGATTGATGCCAAGTTCTGTTAGTAAGGATTTAATCCAAACTAACTGTCTGCTCGTGTCAGAGAGCGACATATACTCGGCTTCAGTGGAGGAGAGCTGCAACTGTTTTCTGCGCTCGTGAGTTCCACGAAAATATTGCTCCAGCCAGGTTCACCATATAGCCTGTAGTGGACTTCCGATTAGTCGGATCAGAAGCCCAGTCAGAGTCAGCATATGCCATTAGGCCGCCATTAGATGGTCCATCATAGACCAAGGCATAATTGGCGGTTCCCAAGAGGTATCGGCAAATATAGTATGCACGATTTAAATGATCCTCTGAGGGATTGGCAGCATGTTGCGACAACTTTGTGACAGCAAAGGCTATGTCTGGACGCGTTCCAAGCATTATGTATAGGAGTGATCCTATAACTTGCTGGAATTTTGACCGCAAGGCTGGGTCAGCAGCGGAAGTGTTGGGAGAGGGGTGATAGCCCTCTGGTAGCGGAGTAGGAGCAGGGTTTGCGTTAAGCAAGTCGAAACGCTGCAGCACTTTCTGTAGATATTCAGTCTGGTCCAGATGTATCTGGCCGGACTTGCGTTGAATGCGCATGCGTAGAAATTCTTGGGCATCGCCCAGATCTCGACATTCCCAGAGCTTCATGAAGCGCTCCTTTGTTTTATTGATTTGTTTTTTGTCTGCTCCAAAGAAGAGCACATCATCAACATAGACGATGGCTATGATGCTCTTGTCTTTACTAACAAAGAGCCCAGAGTCAGACATAAGGCGAATAAGGCCGAGCGAGGCCATGGACTTGTCAAGGGCTTTCCACCAAGCAAGTGCCGCTTGCTTGAGTCCATATATTGCGCGTTTAAGGCGCATGACTTTACGCTCTTGGCCTTTTATTTTGAAGCCTCAGGCTGCTCCATATAGAGCTCTTCATCGAGCTCACCATAGAGAAAGGCAGTCTTGACGTCTAGTCCGCTAATGTGCCAGTTTTTGAGCGCTGCGAGCGCAATCATCAGGCGGACTGTCTCAAACCGTACCACGGGTGAGAATATTTCGTCATAGTCAATGCCTTCTACTTGGGAGAAGCCTTTGGCGACTAGTCTGGCTTTTTTACGACCATCAGACTTAAGGTCGAATACCCATCTATTTTTAATTATTTTGCGATCCTTGGGAGGATCGACTAGTTCGAAGACTTTGCGTCTGCGGAGGGATTCCAACTCCTCGCGACAAGCATCTTTCCACTCCTTTTGGAGTTCACTTGGCATTCGCAGAATGTCCCTAAAGGTCCATTCGCGAATCTTCGCAGTATCAGGTGCATCTGAACTTAGTGGAACTGCTTGGGCGAGCAGATAGTTCAGAAATTTGACTCCCCCTTCCCTTGCAAGACGTAGAATGTCTTCTACCTCATCCTCAGAGGCTTGCGGCGGTTGATCGTCAAGGACGACAGGAGGGTAAGGGCCTGGAGTGGCCGATCCTGACGTACTATCCCTCACCGGAGCTACCGGGTTGGTTTTCTGTCATTGTTCTCCATGTGCGTGTGCGCCGAACGTCTTTTTCCACTTCTGTGGGGTGTCTGCGTTCACCATAGACGTTGCCTGGACGGGTAGGTACTTTCCTCAACCGCTGAGACCTTCGAAGAGGTACAGGCTCTTCAACGGGAGGAGGGGACGGTGTAGGAGGGACGGGCGTTTGCTCGCGTTCCTCTTCTTGTGGCGCCTGTATAGGCTGCTCATCGTCCTCACTTTTAATTGTAGGGAATGGGTCGTCAACACCAGGAATGGTGTCTTCGACAGGTTGTTGCGGTAGTTCCTCACGCGGTTCATTAATCCGCGTGGTACCTTTAGTGCGCGCTTTGTCGCATTTGGGGTACAGGGTCTCATCGTACAGGGCGGTAGCATTTGTGTAAAGCGTATTATTAGGGAGCCTCATAAGAGTGAGGCTTTGATCCCCTCAGTGTGACCAAGGTAGATCATAAGCTCGCTTTTAGGCGAAAGCTTGTTGACTCGACGCTTTTCTGGTATGTGCACATATGCACCGCAACCAAATACTCTGAGGTGTGAGATATCAGGGACCTCGTTCTTTAGGACTTCGTAGGGTGTACGCCATTGAAGGCGTCTGGCAGGTGTCCTATTGTAACAGTGTGTCCCATGATTCACTGCAAATTCCCACCAGGAGGGAGGTAGACAAGCTTCAAGGCGCATTGCTTGAGCTTTGTCCATTACAGTGCGCATAAAGCGCTCTGCGCGTCCATTCTGTTGTGGAGTGTATGGGGCAGCTTTGCAGGATTTTAATTCCTTCGTCCTTTAGGACGTTATCAAAGGCCTCGGACTTGTACTCTCCGCCAGCATCAGACATCCACTCTTTGATTCCTGCTTTGTATTGGTTCTTCACCATAGCAAGGAATTGCTTGACGGCCATTATGGTCGACTTTTTATTTTTTAAGAGTGTGATCCATGCATAGGAGGAATAATCGTCAATGAAGCTGACGAAATATTCGTACTTATGATACGACTTCACAGGGAAACTCTTAAGGTCCGAGTGGATACGCTCGAACGGTGCGGAAGCACGAGTTTCAGAAGGGGGGTGCGCAGATGCAGGCATCTTGCCTTGCAGCGCAGCCAGGACATACCGGCTGTTCCTGAGGGATTTTCAGGTCTTCAGGGAGACCCTTGGTATGTGTCTTAGCACGTGTTACGACATCCTTAGATGGGTGGCCAAGGCGTCGGTGTATGACATCATAATCTACCGCGTAGATAAGAGAATGCGCTTGCGCGCTTTCAATTGAGGCGTCTAACCAATATGTGGTTTGACCCGGGAATAAGGGGTAAGAGGACAGGATTATACGTCCGTCCTCTCGTAGGGAAATATGATTTCTATTCCCTAATGCATGCATCCCTTGTTGTAAAAACTCCCCCATAGATAATATCCGAGTGTTAATTTTCGGAATATAGAGAACAGGAGAAATGCGCGTGACAACTGTTTTAGAGTTGACAGTGTGCCGAAGCAACACAGCGCCTTTGCCTTCCACATATATAGTGTTATCGGCAGTTTTAACAGGGGATCTTTCGTGCGGCAAAGCCGGCGTATACTCTATAAAGTCTTTTATTTCGAAGGTGAAGTGTGCAGGACGCGCCAGAGTCAAGGAGCCATAAGGATCCCATTTTACTCAAGTCGTGCTTTCCTCTACATCTCGAACAATTTTTGTTACATTCACTTTGAAGGGAAGTAGTCCCTTCGCTAATTTGTACATTGTATGATACAAGCGAACACTTATTAGACATATCTAGCCCGCTTAGGGGCTGGGGAGATGCTAAAAGGTTCTTTAGCGAGTGAAAAGGAGAGAGGGAGGCGCACGCACGCTTCGTTATCTTCAGGGGTCGCTGCCCCAATCAAGCGCTTCATCCGACGGAGTCGGAGCACGCTCAGGGGTGGCAGCACCTTCTGGGATACCGTCATATATGTCGAATAAATCCGACGTATTTGTTTGCGCGAAGTCGCCATCGTCCTGGTCCATAGGCTCAGGGACGGGCGACGGAAGTTTGACTGCACTTGTCGAGGCAGCGGATTGAGTCGAGATCCGCTGCTCGAGGGTCTTGACTGTCTGTATAGTGGGAGTTACCCCAAGATTGTCAGCAAGATCAAGCGCTTTGTTTAAGGCCTTGTAAGGGCCGTGAGTGCGTTTGCGAGGGTCAGTCGCAGTTGGGACGGTACGTTGTTGGATCCCCGAAGGACCCAGATGGGCGATAGTGGTAATGGTCGGGAGTGGGAGTGCGGCAACGTCCGCAATGTGGGAGTGTCCGGGACCATGGCTGTTATCAGCCTTCTCCTTGCCTTTCCCTTTTCCTTTGCCGCCGCGCTTGCCACGCTGGCGCTTAGTCCTTATCTTCATCGCGCTTGGGCTTATTGCCCTTGCTGCTGATTGGAGAAGGAGGGGTCACCGTGCTTGCGCTTGACAGCTGAAAGCTTCTGCGCGCTGTGCTTCTTGCTTGTTCCACGATTGATCTCAGTTTGATATTGAGAGATAATAGCCTCTCGGACGTGAGATGGACTAAGATCGGTTAGATCATAGTTCTGAGTGACAATGTGGACAAGCATTTCCCATTTTGGGGGAATTGCTGCAAGCATGATGAGCGCCTGTAAGGCGTCAGGAATAATGAGGGAGGATGCGGTAAGGCGCTGGAATGCAGCGTGTATCCGATCCATTTGTGGGCCAGGATGCTGGCTCGGGTTAATGCGAATGGAGATGGCTTCTTTAAAGTCCTTATAGATGCTGGTGGTAGTCGCCGTACCATAAAGGGTATCAAGGCGATTCCAGATGGTCTCAGCGTTATCCAAAGACGTAAGATCTTGTTGGATCGCGATGCTCGATCTAAGGACCATATGACCGACTGCCATATCATTCCCTTTGTTCCATTCTTTCACAGCTGCCTGAGCGACAGCCTGGGCAGCAATCTCTTCGGCAAGAGGCGCCTGAGGAAGGGCAGGGACAGTAGGCAGTTCAAAAGTGCCATTGCAATAACCCCACAGTCCAACGGACATGAGGTAGGCTTTCATAGCCTTTGACCAAATACCATAGTTTGCACCATCGAGGATGGGGACAACAGGGGCAGAGGGTTGAGACGACGACATTGTAGCTGTTAGAAGAGGGCTTAGAGGTCGTCAGTAAGAGTATTTGTATTAAACAAGCCGACATAGTCTCCCCATAGGGTAGACTAGCTCGCCGCAGCATGCAGGCTTCAGGGATGCTTCGCCATTGTTGCAGCCGATGAAGGCGCATGGCTTGCAGGGCCCATAACCTGTTGCGCAGCATAGAGCGCAGCTAACAGGCCAAGCAACCCACCTTAGAGGTTGTGCTAATGCTCAAGTGATATTGGGGTGTAGAGCGATATGTATACTCGTCTACAAGTATGGTATTTATACCTCTATGACCCAGGGCTGTTCCTAAGTCCAAAAGAGGTGACTACAGGTGTCCACTATATCGCGCATTAAGTGACGCGTGATGTGGAAACGTTCTAGACGCAGCATAAGGCTGCATCTTGTGATAGATAGCGTACTATGCGTAACCCTATTGCCATAAGCGCATATACTAAAGTTCTGTCTAACACGTAACATCTATGAGCGGATCTTGAACCTTGTATGAAGGTCTTCGCCTTCTTTGATCCGTTCGGGTTCCGGTTCAACACTGGCTTACATCTTGCTTGACCTGAGCACACCTCAAGGAACCCTTGTATTCCTCTTCCTCCTCTGCTTCTCCCTCATCATCCTCCTCTTCTGAGAAATCAGGAGATCGACTCTGTCTGTGGACTGAGTCATTGTCTGACTCAGCCTTGAGATGCTAAACCTCTGATCCGGTCTCCTTGAGCTGGCCCCATTGAACTTGTCACAGGGATTTGGCCCCACTGAACCTTGAGCTAACGCTCTTATGGCCGTGACGCCGTAACAGCCACAAATCATTTCATTTCACTCAAAGTAGTCTCTTTCACTTTGCCTCATCTATCCACTTCTATTTCCAGCAACCATTCCTTTCTACAAGCATACAACACAAGTGATCATTGTCCTCCAAGTCTCTGTGGCTCACTTGGACACCCTCCTCCCTTTTTGGGTAACCCACCATGTGTCATGAACCAGTTCCTGGAGAGGGTCCTAGAAGGACCCTTCCCTACTAGAGGAAACCCAGCCTCTATGATACCACCCTGGTCATGCAAGCAAAAGGGGTGAGTAGAGGTGTCCACAATATCGCATGCACATTGTTGCACGATTGATTCTAGGCACAATTGACATACAGCAAGCCCTACTTAGTGGCAACCCTTCTAGCAATATAAGACAATATTATAGGCTTCCTAAAGACCCTTTAGGATGACCCAAAGTGCTCTACAATAGACACTAACAAAGATACTATAGGCCCCGTAACGTGTTATTAGACTAACTCTAATAACCTTAGAATGAACTATAAGGCAATACTAAGGACCTTAATAGAGATATTAGGGTCGATTCTAAGGACCCTAATAGAACTATATAAGGGGCCTTATAGACAACACTACTCCACTGCCAAATACTCGAAGTCCCCAAATGACTGGCCCTAAACTAACTGACAGTAAATGAATCAGGTGCTTGGCACATGCACTAAGCAGTGAACATGTGGGCTCTAAAGGCCCTTACTCATCATTATGGGCCTCCTTACTCAGCAGCTTACTGAGCATGACTGAGCATGCTCACTAAGCATACCCCAGCTTCTTGGTCATCCATCCATTGTGCTTGATAACAAGGTTATGACTTGTTCCCTATTTAGCAGTTCCCTTGTAGTATATAAACACTCAATAAAGTAGTGGACAGTCTTCAGACTGTCCATTTGATTTGTGGCACTCTATTACCAAGGGTACTCCTTCAGGACCACCCTATCTAGCACACCCTGGCCCTTACTTTCTGAGACCATCTCTCATAGCCAGTACCAGTCCCTCTCTGGTACTTGCTACTCGTTTGGGCTGTACTTTTTGCCAACTTCATCCTTGAACTCAGTTGACTCATCTCCAAGCTTCTATCTCACTCTTGAACTGGATTGTTCAACAGTGAGTCTTGACACCATGTGCCAGCCACATGGCCACTCAGCCACTAAGTCCAAAAACACTGGAAGGACTCCTAGACCTCCTGGAACAATCCATATGATGTCATGAAGCTCCACTGACATCATGGCTGACTGAGCAGCTCTGCTATGACCTCATATGCTCACCAAGCACTCCACAGTGATATCATTATGATGTCATTGCTCCACAATGTCTCCAATCATTCTGAGTCATCCATAGGTCTGACACAACAGGTTTATGCCCCTTGAATCCAATTGGAGCAGTCCAAAGAGTCTGAGATATTTTCTACAGTTCATACTCAGCTTTGTAACAAGTATATAAGCCCCAATGTAGCATGGCAGTCTTTAGACTGTCCATTTGTGATACTCTCCTCCTCCAGAGTACTCCTCACAACCACTCTGTTTAAAGATTCCCCTCACCCCCAAGATACTCTTTCATGACCACTGTTACACCATTTTCCTTTTACGTTTACTTCTTACCTTTCACTATGGACTGCTTGCT